>PVHP010008791.1:0-52218 GCA_004024765.1 Zapus hudsonius
GCTTTATAACTTGGTAAGGGCAGCGTTGCCCTTAATTGCATATATAACCTTTCTATAGTCTGGATCCGCCGTGTGCATATTTACACTCTGGATCCAGCAAGTTGAGTGCTCTTACTAACTCTTCTCAAGCTTCCATCCACAGGAAAGCACAGGGTGGAGGTCGTGTGGGTCCCTTCTAAGTATTTCCCCTCAGCTATCCTTCCT
The DNA here is from genome assembly GCA_004024765.1 of Zapus hudsonius. Classification (NCBI taxonomy): domain Eukaryota; kingdom Metazoa; phylum Chordata; class Mammalia; order Rodentia; family Dipodidae; genus Zapus; species Zapus hudsonius. The sequence continues at coordinate 205 of PVHP010008791.1, forward strand.
GAAGCTCTCAGCCTGCTCTTAGCTTCCCTGCACAGAAAGCACCCCGAGGATGCCGTGTGTCTCTCTTCTCAGTGTCCCTGCACCCGCTCCTGGAGTCCACCCTCCATGTACACGGGGTTCCGTTCCCTTCATGGATGTCACATGCCTCTCGCTCCACTCTAGCTTCTCCTTAAAAGCCTCAGTTTCTCTCAAATGAGACTTTCCTCGTGCTTCTGACTTTACTCCAGTTTTCCCCTAAACTTCAATCTTTTTTTCAGTTTGTTTGTTTTAATTAATATCTTTATTATGAATAAGTGTATACATTGTATGAGCAACTCTTGTGAAGGTGACCCTGTTTCCCTCCTCTCTGTCCCCTACCCACTGGGGTCCTTCCTCAGTGTGCACACTGGATCTGTCCATAGGGTCGGGGGCATGAACTGCACCCGAGGGAGCCAGTTTTTCTTTTATTCTTCCCCCTTTGTGCATTGGTGCTGAGAGGGGCAACCTTTCTTAAATATGTTTCCCACATGAAAGCATGTTCTGGCCTTCCTTCCCAGATCCCGATTTCCCTTAAACAAACTTCATAATCTGTGATTTCTTCCCAAATGACTCAATTCATCATTTGTCCTTCCTGAGTCCGTCTTTATTATTCTTCATTAAGGATTAGGATAGAACCCAAACTTGGGAGTTTGTGAACTGGGAGAGCCCCCAAATCCTGCATCAGTACCCCCTTCTCAGCACCCCCAACATCACGAGTGGGGAAAAAGACAGGTGAAAGAGCACAGGCCTCTCCAAGGCCATCTGCCCACCTACGCTCTTAGCCACTGCTGCATCCAAGGAATGGTGTCACCAAGGTGTGCCCCAACATCTGGGAAGGAACTCCACTTCCTTCTCTTCCAGGAACTTGAAGACAGAACTCAGAAGCTTCCCACTCTCTGAAAGGGATGTAGCTGTAACTGGATAAGGGTGCTGGGCTGAACAGAGATCTCCATCAGATAGGAATGCTAAGCCCTGCTGTGCTGGAGGACCAGAGCCCTGGAACACCTACCCGCCCACCCAGCGTAAAAGAATCCCAAACAAGGGCTCCAGATGAGGGTCAGGAGAATGCCACAACCTTCACTTCCTCCATACTCACTGGTTCTTGTCTAAAGAGTCAGAATCTGGCTAGAAAGAAGGCTCAGTGGTTAAAGGTGTTTGCTTGCAAAGCCTGACAGCCCATGTTCAATTCCCCAGTACCCATGTAAAGCCAGATGCACAAAGCGGTGCATGTGTCTGGAGTTTGAGGTCCTGACACAGTCACACTCTCTCCTTCTCTCTCTCTTTTTAAAGAGAATCTTCAACCCATTGTTCCCCCAGCTCATTTGGCCAGGACCCTCTCTTGTAGACCTGCTCTCCCTGATTCCTATGAGTCCCTACCCAGAGCCTATGTGAAGCCTGACTTTCCCAGCCTCAGGCAACCATTATGTATCTGTATCCAACTAGCACGGAGTGGGCCTTAGGTGTGGGCTCAGCCACTTTCCCCTCTCCTCCCACGAAGGCCACTCTGTGAGGAAGAGAGAAGAATAGGAATAGGAGCAGTTGGCAGAGCCAGGTGTGGTGGTGCTAGTCTTTAATGCGAGCACTCAGAAGGCAGAGGTAGGAGGAGCACTGTGAGTTTGAAGCCAGCCTGGGACTACAGAGTGAGATCCAGGTCAGCCTGGGCTGGAGTGAGACCACACCTTGAAAGAAAAGAAAGATGAAAGAGTCTTACAGATATGCACAGCATGTACTTACAACAGCATTTTGTGTTTTCTTAATATATAAAAAGAAAAATAATACATCAGCATATGCACGCACTGAAAAGCATGGGAAATACACATCAAAGTGTTAATGATCATCCAGATCAGAAGCCAGCAAATGTTTCTTATATAAAAGGTCAGTGAGTGGTTGAAAGTTGAGTTGATCACCAATGACCAACGGCTTGATTAATTATACCTATGTAATGCCTTCCATAAAGACTGGGCAGCACTGGGTCTGGAGAGCTTCCAGGTTGTAGGACATACAGGTGGCATTCCCAGAGAGGAACCCCTCCTCCAGGCTTCGTCAGTGCATCTCTTACCCACCCAGTTCCTGGGCAGGATCATTTGTGAGAAGCCAGTAATCTAGTCAGTGAACTGTTCTGGCACTGTAGGCTACTCTAACCAATGACTGAACCTGAGAACAAGGCATGAGAAACTCTAATTTAAAGCCAAGTGGGACAGAAATTGTGGGTGACCTGGGAGCCTGTGGCTTGTGAGTAGCATCTAAAGTGGGGGACAGTCCTGTGACACTGAGCCTATGGGATCTGTCAAGATTGAACTGAATATATAGAACCTTCTAGATGGTGTTGGAGAACTGATTATGAGTGGCAAAACCCCACTTCTGATGACAGAAGTGGTCTGTATAGAAAATATAGAGTAGGAAGAAAGACTAAGTTTGTGCAGGATTCATCCATTACAAAAGAGGTTAGGGGCTAGAGAGATGGCTCAGAGGTTAAGGAGCTTCTTTCCAAAGCCTAAGGACCTGGGTTCAATTCCCCAGTACCTACTTAAAGCCAGATGCACAAAGTGGTGCATGCATCTGGAGTTAGTTTGCGGTGGCTGGAGGCCCTGGAGCACCCATTCTCTATCTGCTTCTCTCTCTTTCTCTAATAAATAAATGCATAAAATATTTTTAAACAGGTTAAATGAAAAGAATAAAGTGAAATTTAATCTAACAAAGCACACCAAAAATGATACCTGAGCTTCAGAAACTGTCAAGCAGCCAGTGAAAAGAAAGCCATGCACCCTGACTCTGGGTCATGTCATTTAGAGGAGTCTGGCACAACCCACCACCTGGCTGGGAAGCTGAGTGAGGTAAGGCCCATGACAACCTTCCCCTCTCACACGAATGTCCTCCCCTTGTCAGCCACACCCTCCAGCCCTGGCCACAACGTCTGCAGAAGATCGTAATGATGCAAAGGAAGGAGCTGAGGGATCCCCCAGGCTCTGCTACCAAGGCAGCGGGGAGGACCCAGCCTCATCTGGGTGGAGTCATTACTGGCCTGCTGAGCACCTTCCTAGCAGGTTCTATAGCTTCTTCCGCTCTAGTCACTACCGCCCAATGCACACCAGGAGGCACAGGACGCCAGCCACCACCTCCACGATTCACAGAGCAGATGATCAAAGTTGGTATTCCAGGGGCCTCAGGAGATTCCTGCTCTCCCTTTGACAAGTGGCTCCTCAAAATGATGCCAGCCCTGACTTTCTCATCCTTCCCCTCATAACTCATGGTCCCTTGAAAACTAGAAGGAGCAGGAAGCAACCCTCTCACCTGATTTCTGGAGGACCTACGGCTAAGAGAAGCAAAATGGCTTTGCCCACAACTTGACAATAGTGACCACCAGCTGGCCAGTTCCTTGCCTTCGGTGCTTTCTCCATCAACTTCATGCCCTGGTCTCCCATGGACCCGAGAAGACTCTTCCTTCCACACATGTGCAGGTTTTATTGCTGCAGCTCAGGCCCCTATACTGCTCCGTCCGACAAGATAGACCCAAGCCAGCCCTACGTGATCCTCTGGGAGAGTGTAGTGCGCACGCGCATCTGCAGGCCAGACCAGTGCAAGGCAGCGTGGAAAGACTGGGCCCAGAGAGAAACGTCCAGGTCCTGCTTGGCAGCCAGCCACCTACCCCTTCTTTAGGCTCTTCACATAAGCACTCTGGAGGGCAGCTTCCAGGAAGTAGGTAAGTTCGTAGTCAACAGGGGGACAACCTTTCAGGTGCCTTGATGTGCTGTTGTTTGAAGTCTGAGAAGGGAACAGAAAGGGAGAGTTCAGAGACAGAAGGATCGAGATTGTCAGCTCAGGCAGAGGGGACCCCGTGGCTGCCCCAGTCCCTACTGTTTCAGTAGCAGCTGTACGAGGCTCAGACAAAACTCAAGCCAGCTTGCTTTAGTTTAAACAATGGTGAACGTGCTCTCCCCATCTGGAAACTCTCAAGCCCATGGTCAGCATGGTTTATTCAAAGCGCTTTCAGTTCCTCAATCATTTCGTCTTTAGAGCAACTGTGTCATTACCATTTCCCAGATGAGAAACTGAGGCACAGAGTAGCACTCTTCCTGCTCCAAGTCCCCAAGGCTGTGGGTAGAACTAGACAGGCACCATCCTCTATACTCTTCCCTCTGCTGTGTGTGGGCTTCCCGTCTGTTCCAGACACTCCCTTTTCCACTAGGCAGCACGCATGGCCTGAGCCTGGAGGGCTCTGCCATTTTATGCACAGGGCAGGAACTGTGTCTCCTGAGCGCAAGCTGTCCACATCTACCCAGGCCAACAAGGAAAGTGGAGGGGCTTCTACGAAGATCTACCAAGTCATGCCTCCCTGAAGCCTCGTAACGGGCTCCCAAGGCTGTATTTTCTCTCCCTTTTACAGCTGAGACGGTGCCTAAGGTCACAAGGGTACCGTGACCTGGGCCTCAAACTCGATGTCTATTTCTTACTGCTCAGTCCGCTCTAGTCCCAGGCCCTCCACTGACCCCGCCATGGAATGTCACAGCATTCTGAAGGCTGTGCAGCTGGCTCTGAGTGGGAAAACAGAGGCATAATTATGTTTTAATCGTGTGTTGTTTAAGCCTCAATTCTGACAGGGTCACCACCCCCACTGAGTCTTCAGTAGACCACCTCTCATGTCAAATCTGAAAAATAAAAATGAAATGAGCCTTTCTGCTTATTCAAAAGGTTCTCAGTAACTTAAAAGTCAGGTCTGGGTCTCAGGAGGGGCACAGTCCTATTCACACGGTTCTCTGGCTTGTCTTCCCTTAACTGGAGATGTCAGCTATGGGGTCATCTGTCTGCTGTTGCCACCAGAGAGTGATTCCAGCCCTGGATGCCACTGTTCTCCTTCCAGATCCAAAGCCTAGGCTTCCAGTAAGTGGGAAATTTCATCTTTTTCATGGGAGTTTCCTTTAAACTACATATAATTCACATGTATGGAGGCCCCCTAACATTGCTGTCTAAAACAGCAAAGTGACCTTCGTTGAGTTGAGGTCAACTCAACCAACTTTCCAAGTGGTCTCCGTCAGGGGATGGGCACATGAGTCCTGCCTGAAATCTCTTCTATCTTCCTGATGTCCAATTAATCAGAGGACCCCCAGGCAGTGGCCTCCACAGGGCTAATTTAGCCCTCAGAGGACATTTAGCTATCTAAGGAGACAGTTTTGGTTGTCACAATTGGGGTGTGGGGTGCTTCTCATGTCCAGGGATGCTGCTAATACCATACAATATTAGGACAACCTCCACAGCAAAGAAGGTTCTAGATTAAAAAGTCAATAGTGCTGAGGGGCATGACTGGCACAAGGTGCACTGCTCTGGAAAGGCTCAACTGTAGAACAGATGTCACCGGCTCTGCCATTTGCATAGCAGGCAAAGTTTAGGTGGCTCCCAGACTCATTTATTTATTTACTTATTTACTTACTTACTTACGTATTTAGGTTTCTCGAGAGGGTCTCGCTCTAGCTCAGGCTGCCTGGAATTCACTATGTAGTCTCAGGGTGGCCTTGAACTCACGGTGATCCAACCTTTGCCACCACATCCTTGTCTCCCAGACTCTTAAGGCTCTCAGATCTTATCCACCTCCTCCTTCAAGGTGCCAATCCTAACCATGCCTTTAGAGAGCCTTTCACCTCACATTAACCACGTATCTTCAAAGCAGAATGAGCCCCTTCCCAGTATCTCCCTTCAGTGTTTGAGGTTACACTCTGGTGGTCCTGCCAGTGCCGTTTACTACTACATGAATCTGGGAAGCTATGCAGCTGCTATCTTTCCTCATCTGGAAAATGGAAAGAACAGCGTATCTACTTTCTCTAGTCAGCGTGCAGGTCAAGTTACAGATGCATGGGACATCCTCAGAGCCTTGCCTGACACAAAAGCATGAACTCAATACTGGGGAAGGGATGGACCACTCCACATGGCCGACTGCCAGCACCTGGGACAGACGCCCTGCACACATGAGACAGGCCCGCAGACCAGGGGCTGGAGCTGAGGCCCACGACCTTGCCAGGCCCAGCTGGCTGGCTCTTTGCCCTCCTCGGAGAGGCTCAGTGAACAGGCTTGCCAAGCCACCTCCCTTGGCCCTGGCAAAGGCCAGGCTCTGGGCATCCCAGAGCAGGGAAGGATGAGAAATGACAAGAAATGGACTAACTCCGCCACATCCAGGGGGAGAGTGTCTGAACCTCCTCGATCAGGGTGACATGTAACAACGCCTTCCCAGGGCTGCAGTGACCAGACACAAACAGGATTGTCACATTTCATCCTACAAGTTCAGTTCACAATGGAGTTCCTACCCTACAATGTGGCATGAACCCATTTATATATTGAAACTATTTATCTGGCCGTGAAAAGTCTCATTCGAGCAGGATCAGTGTACCATAGTGAGTTTTCTAGTCAACTGACTCGAGAGCATTGCAGGACAGAGGTACCTTTTGCTAACTCGCACAAAGACCCTACTGAGTAATGGCGGCTTCGCAGACAGCACCTCAAGCCCCCGCTTACCTTCTCCAGCTCCTGTAGAAATACCTGAGCCACCCAGGAGGCCCTCTCGAAGCAAGCAACCACTTCTTCCTCCCGCTCGGTCAGGCGATACTGGGAGGCGATGGAACTGGGGAGACGTTCCAGGGAGAGCCCTGTGGGAAGAAGAGAGTCTCAGACCTGCCCTCTCAGGCCTGTAGGCACGTCGGAGGACAGATGCCAGGAGCAGCCAGCGGGAGGTGAAGGTTGAAGGAGGGCAAAGCTGAAGCAACGGTGGTATTGCAAGCAGCTGGGAGCAAGCCATGGGCCAAGCAAAGGCAGCCAGACCCCCCACGGGAATCCCACTGTTCCTACAGGCCCGTTCCTGGGACACCATGACACCCTCCTTCCAGTCTCTGGCAGTAAACGCCCAACCCCAAGGTGCTTTCATGCTTTCTCATTGCCATCTGTGGCCGGGTCTTCCTCCCAGGACCCTGCGTTCCCTCTGACTCCCCCTCTGTGGTCTCAACCGAGCAGGGGCCAGTGTGGGCGGAACTGCTGCTCTCTCCACTGGAGTTGGTGATCTGGTGCCAGAGGTCAGCCTAGAGCGGCTAGAGAAAGTGTGCCGTAAAATGATGTCTCTCTCCCAGCAGGAAGGAGGCTGAGGGGAAGGGCAGGATCGAGTCTCAGGTCTACTGAGACCTGTCTCAAGAAAACAAGAAACAAGCCAAGAGAACAAATGAAAATGTCTATACAAAGTAAATACCGAAGATACAGTGAATGATAAATAGGACCTGCTTTCCACTACAGTTAAAATATTCTAAAATTGCTAAACATATAACTATGGCCAAAACAAAAGATAACATATAAAATGATCAGTAAAAAACAAGTAAGAGTGGGGCTGGAGAGACGGCTCAGCAGTTAAGGTGTTTGCAAAGCCTGACAGCCTGGGTTTGATTCTCCAGCACCCACATAAAACCAGATGCACGAAGTGGTGCTTGTGTCTAGAGTTCATTTGCAGCAGCAAGAGGCCCTGCTGCAACCATTCTCTCTCCTTGCAAATAAATAAAATTTAAAAAACCAAAAAAGAGAAAGTATTTAAATTTAATAAGGAAAAAAAAAAGCACAGAGTAAAGATCACACATGACGGAACAGGACAGATTCTAAATAGACTGTTTGAGCACCAAGAAGCAACCTTGTCTGAAGCTCTACCTACTGGAAATTTCCAGGTATGACCAATAATTGCCCCCCACACTTGCTTTCCCTCCCTCTCTTTTCCTTTGTCAGTCAGTTTGAACTGTGTTTCTGTTGCTTGTACAGCTAACGCAGAAAACTCTGAATACAGAGTGACTTCAGGACTGTGCCTCTCAATGGGCGGAACCTACATGTCTCTGATCCCCATTACCCATCACCCCTTCTCCAGGCTGCATCTCTCAAGTGGTTGGTCACAGTGGCTCCTCCCTTCCCTCCAGCTCTTTCCACTCTTGGATGCCTAATCTGATTGTCCACCTGATGGGATTCACCACAAGGACACCTCTGTGAGGTTCTTCCCAGAAAGGGTTAAAGCAAGACGGGCCCTGAAGGTGGGCAGCACCATCCCATTGGCTGGGGTCACAAACTAAATAAAGGAGACAGTGAGCTGAGCGCGCTCCCGTCCTGACTGGCTGCCTCCACTCACCATGCCTTGCTTCCTCCCTAAAGCTGTTTCTTGTCAGGTACTGGGTCAGATCCATTCCCTGACTCATCCTGCCCATGGCTTCCAAGGGGACCTTCCAAAAGCCATCACAATCACCCCTCCGGCCTTCTCGCTCATCTGCTACATCCACCCCAGCTTCCTGCTCCCAACTCCCGGGTGGGAGACACCTCCTCCTGCCCAGACTGTTCATCCATAGTTCACCTTCTCACCTTCTCTACTGAAGCCCTTCTGGCCTGACCGGTGACAGCTAACTGCTCCCTCCACTGAGTCCTGGGTTATATTTTATATATTCCTGTTTCACTATTTCCCCCTCCCCCACCCGGCACACAGTAGGTACCAGACAAGCACAAACAAACAAGTCAGATCATGGCTGACAAAGTACAAAGTGCTCCACAAATACAAGGACAGGGATTAGCATTGCTTTTCCTGGCTCGAAGTCAACATACACAGATCCAGTGACCTTGCCCTCCAACAGGCTGGGGTGTGACTCGGTCCAAAGGTCAGGGGCCTCAGCCTGGGAGAAGGTAAGCACAGAATGTGAAGGGCCATAGCTTAACACAAAGACCCAGCCATGCAGCTTGCTGAGTAGATGACTCGGTCATGATCAGAAAGAAGGAGGAACAATAGAAGGAAGGTAAGAGGAGCAGGCAGGCCCAGAGCCCTCTTCCAGAGCTGGCCCAGTCCCAAACTCCCCAGACTTTCACCCTGCAGGAAGGTGGGACAGACACACAAACTGTCCAGTGGCCTGGCCTATTCCAGGAGTCAGGCTGCTGGCCCACGTTGCTCATGGGCTGGCTCCTGCAAAGTGATGAACTAAGAATACTGCTTGCTTTGTGGGACCTCCTACCTTCCCTCTGCTACAAGTGTTCCGCTATACCCAGCAAGGGCAGGACAAGTTAACGGCATTGCTGTTTTATGCTTCGTGTTGTTTTTTGTTGGTTTGGGCGACAGAGGTTAAAATCCAGTCTAGCACATGCTGGGCAAGAGCTGTTACCAATGAGCCTCCAGCCTCTACATCTCCTACCCATGAGCCTCTTTGCGATGCTGTCCCCATGCCCACTTCTGATCCATCGTTCCAGTCCATGGCAGGCCAGAGCCAGGTGTTTAGGAAGTGCTCAGGTAGATGCACACAGCAGTAGGCAAGGTCAGACATGCTGAGTGTAAAGCCCAGCAGGGAGGGGCTCCTCCCTCTACTTAAACAGGTCTTGAAAATTTTACCAACAAACTGTAGGATATCCTGTATTTTTCTACAATGAAAAATATAATTTTCTCAATTTTCTATTTTTCATTTTGGAGGAAAATTAAAATATGTCACAATCTGTATAAGAATCAGAATTTTTTTGGCCAGGAACACCTATGCAACCCAGTATTTTGGAGGTGGAAGAAAAGAACAGAGTTCAACTTCAGCCTTGGTCACACTGCAGTTTGAAGCCAAGCTGGGCTATATGAGACCTTGCCTCAAAAAAAATTATTTTTAAAGTATATAGGCCAGGTGTGGTGGGGCGCACCTTTAATCCTAGCACTTGGGAGGCAGAGGCAGGAGGATCTCAGTGAGCTCAGGGCCACCCTGAAATTACGTTATCAATTCCAGGTGAGCCTGAGCTACAGCGAGACCCTACCTTGAAAAGAAAGTATATCCATATGTATAATACACACACACACACACACACACACACACACACACACACACACACACACACACAAGGGTTAGTTTGTCAGAAATTACATTATGCAAACAAAGTAAAGCACCAAAGAGTACGAACTATATGATTTTACTTACATGACATTTAAAGACAGGCAATTTAGCCTATATTAATGAAAAACCATCAGTGGTCACCTTGCAATCAGCTGGAAAGGGGTATCAGGAAACTTTCTAGGGTGATGGGAATGTTCTATTTCTTTCTTGGAGTGCTGGCTATGTGGGTATTTACAGAAGTTCAACTCATCAAATCAGACACTTAAGATTTGACCATATCTCATGGCTTGCAATTTCACATACAATATGGAGATAATGTTTTATAAAGTTATGAGCTATAAAAACAAAAAAGCAAAGTTAAGCAGATACAGTCACTGAAGTGGTCCTTTGTAAAATAATTTTAAATATACATAAAGACGACAAAGGTTTCCAGAGGCTGTGAGCTTTCCCTGAGCAGGGTCCTTGTCCAGCCATCCAGCTCTGCTCACAGAGGCATCTTTACATTACATTTGCTTACAACTATTAATAAGGCCCATTTCCTATCCATGATGTCTGCTCGGAAACCTCCAACCCCAGGACTTCTCCCCTGGTTCCCCATTAAGTACTTCTGCACAAGTGGTCAACTGACAGTTTCAAGCAGGCTCCATAGACCCCCTCCCCTTGGGTGGGAGGTGTCTCTAGCCAGAGCCCAAACCTAGATGCAAAGGCTGATTGGTCAGGTATAGACCAATCAGCTGTCTCTCTGACTTACCTAGTGGAAGTTTTAAAAGCTTCCCTAGAACAAAGGCCAGTCTCTTTTCCTCCACATGACATCCTAGAAGGAGGACTTTCATTTTCCAGGTAAGGCCAGCCCTTAGGCTGGGGTGAGGGGGGCTCAAGAACCTTTCCTTCTCATGATGGGAGCCCTCTGATATCTTTCCTTCTTCTGTTTGTTTGGCTGAGCAGCAGAGATTTTATTAAAACCTCTCCCACGTGTTCTTCCCACACTGGTAGCTGGAGACGCTGTAACTCCCCATGTTCCCTTAAATAAAGTCTTCCACTATACCTTAATATCTAGTTGTCTATGATTTTAATTCTTTAACTTTGTAGACAAGAATTCAGGTACTCCCCACTGATATGAAATGCAGTCTGCCGCCATGAGTAGGCTGTATACACTTCCTACTGGGAAAGAACAGCAAACCAAGAAAGGAGCACTTGTGCAATGGAGGAGCCAAAGCCTGGGGGAGGTAATCAACAGCTTTTAATTCGGCCAAATAATCCACTTAGTGACAAGGAGCCCTTGACTGGAATTGGGGACTCAGGGTGAAATACATTGGGAACCAAAATCTTGGGACCCCAAAGAGAAATTCACTTTACAAGTGATTTACAAAGAGGCTAATCACAACAGAATTTAGCCAATTCAGAAATGTGTATCTCAGTTAACCTACACTGATCTCACTCTCTGATGGGGATTCTGTTTGTATTTTTCAGAAGGCAGCGAGAGAGTTGTGGCTCTTCCAACCCTACCAACCAGCCACAGGCCAACAGCTGACATCCTGGCAAGAGATGAGCCATCCCAGGCCTACTGGGAGGATCCACATGGAACCCCGCAGAGAGTGGTGGGATAAGCAAGAGACCTATATCCACAGCCAATCAGTCAACCCAGGATAAGCCAGCGAGACAGACACCAACAATTTTCAATGCAACCTAAAGCAGAAGTATAGAGTCCCCCTAAGACCTCAACAATAAAGCAGCCTTAATTCTCACCCACCATGACTCTGGGAACTGAGCAGAAGAGGGGGCGGAAAGATTGTAAGAGCCATGATGGAGGAGAATGTCCAGAGACATGGCCCCCCTCAGTAACACATACAAAAGGGGTGGAACCGGGTTGACTCCTAGGCTATCCATAACTTCCTACCTCATGGACTGATCCAGACTGCCCATGGAGGAGGATACCCAGCTGATTGGGGACAGGGAAGAGGGAAATCGGGGAACTGGGGACACCATCACATTATTTGCTCATTCAGTGTATGTAAATATGGATAATAAAGATGAAAATAATCCAAACAAAATGTAACATAAACATGCAGTCCAGTCTTAAAAGGGAATTCTAGCACATGCTACAATACGCATAAACACTGAGGGCCTTAAACTGAGTGAAATCAACCAGACACAAACAGTGTGCAACTCAAATCCACACATAGTTATCAGGAAATAAAAGGCAGGGTGTCAACAGCTGAAGTATGAGGAAATGCTGTTTAAAGGCTAGAGTTTTAATTTTGCATGATAAAAAGAATTCTAGAGATTGGTTGCAATAATGCCTTAACAAAACAATGCTGAAGGCCACCCTGAGACTATATAGTGAATTCCAGGTTAGCCTGGGCTAGAGTGAACCCCTACCTTGAAAAACCAAAAAGAAAAAAAAATGCTGAAATGTGCATATAAATATGTGTGCACACAAGGTCTCATGTAGTCCAGTTTGGTCTCAGACTTGCTACGTAGCTGAGGAATGACCCTGCTTCCATCTCCTAAGTGCTGGGGTTACAGGCATGCACCACCAGACTCTGTTTTGAATGTTTATGATATGTGCATACCTTTGTACATACGTGTGTATGTGTACTGGTGCTAGGGAATGAATTCATGGTATTCACTCTACCACTGAAATAGACCCTTACCCAGATATATGTACATATGAAATAGACCCTTACCCAGATATATGTACAATTTTATATGTATATAACACAATTTTTAATGGAAACAAAGTAATTTGGCTCTTTATCAAACTGGCCAAAGCATATATTCCTCCTCTCCAGTCATTCTACTTCCATGAATGTCTTTGAAGTGAGGCATGCAAAGATATTCACCACAACAGCACTGCTCAAAACAGTAAAAAAAGATTTACCATACAGGTCCAAAGGTGGGTACCATGACGAAACTATGAGATGCCTACAACGGAATGCACACATAATAGGAAATGACTCATAAAATAATTTTGGGGGAAGCTGGAGAGATGGCTCAGCAGTTAAGGTGCTTGCTAGCAAAGCCTAATGCCCAGAGTTGATTTCCCAGTACCCACGTAAAGTCAGATGCACAAAGTGACACATGCATCTGGAGTCCGTTTGCAGTGGCTGGAGGCCCTGACACACATTCTCTCTGTCTCTACTTGCAAAAAATAAATAAATAAATAGTATTGTTTAAAAATTTTTAACAGTATTTTTAAAACCTTGGGGTGTGTGTGTGTGTGGTGTATGCAGATATGGGCACCCTGTGTGCATACATGCAGAGGCCAGAGGAGGATATATGTGTCCTCGCCTCTATCATTCTTCCACCTTAGGTCCTGGAGAAGCTCAGCATCTTCTGGTTAGACTGGCTAACAATCCTCTGGGCACCTCACTCAGTGCTGGGGTTAAAGGTGTGCATAGCCACAGCTAGCTTTTTACATGGGTGTGGGGACTAAGCGCTGGTCCTCATGCTTACACAGCAAGCACTCCTACCCACTGGGTCACCTCCTCCCCACAAAAGGATTTCTCTTTTTTCTTTTTTGGAGACAAGAGTCTCACTGTGCTGCCTACACTGGCTTCAACTTGAAACTCTTGACTCCACCACCTTACTAGATGGAGTTACAGGTGGGCATCACCTCACCTAAAATAACACTAATAGATTAGCTTCTAAAAGCAGATTTAAAAAACATGATTTGTGGACTTTTAAAAGTACATATAAACCTATAAGGGAAAAAATAGGCAGATATATCTCAAAATGTTTACACAGACAAAGGTTTCAGTTTCCCCAAACACAAAATATTCACCCATGTCTAGCTCATAGTGAGGCCATGATAATTAAATTAAATGAAATATTGTAGCGTACAATGTATGCTCCCAGAAGGTACCTGGAGGGTGATGCTCACAATGCCTGAGGTAGGGGTTTAACCTTTTTCCAGAACCATAGATGAGAGCTCTAACTCAGGGAGAACAGATTCATTTCAAGACTCCTCAGAGTTGCGACCAGATCCTCTCTAGCTTCAACACCCCCTATCTTCGCCCAGACCCCTAGGAATCTTCCTTTACCCTCAGCAGCCAACAAGGTTCTCCCAATCATAGATGTCTATCCTGCTGAAGTAAGTGCTGACTTCTCAAACCCTGTCTACAGTCCTCAAATCCCTGTTCCCCCAACTACCTTTTCAAAGGAACTTACTGACTACTTACTGACAAAAAAAAAAAAAAAGGTTTAAATGTAAACTATCTCTCACAAGCTCCTGTTTGGATACTTAGTCCCCAGCGGGTGGCAATATCTTCAGGAGTTGTAGGATCTTTGGAAATAGTGCCTAGATGTAGGCCACCAGAGGCAGCAGCCTTGACGGCTAGAGCCTCACTCCATATCCAGGCCACAATGTGAACAAGCTGTAAGCTCCTGCCATTACAGAGCAAGTTCCTCTGCCACGATAAGACTGTACCCTTTGGGCCCATGAGCCAGATAACCCTCACCTCCTGTAAGTTGCTTCTGTCATATCTGATCACAGCAATGAGAAAAGGAACTAACACAGCAGGACTGCCAGGCCATAGTACAAGATTACATGCCTTCTGCCGGCCAAGTTCCCAGCCTACCTCCTGTGATTCTGTTGGCTATTTTACCTCCACTGCCCCAGCCAGTAGAAGACACATCTTACCCTGTTTGGTATCTCTCAGCCCAGGAAGACACTCAATGAAAGCCTGGTGAACATACCATGAAGACAGCATACCCAGCCCTCTCCTGAGACCCATCCTCTCCAGCTGGAAGCCACAGCCTGGGACAAGATAGCAACACTCAGAGCACATCCCGTCACCACAAGGCAGTCTATGCCTTGAGAAGGAGGCCAAAGTTAACGCCTCATTCCTGCCACACTAGGGTTAAACACAACAAACCCACTCTGCCACCAAATCCTGACCTGGCAGCAGCCTCATGTTCTTTCTTTTCTTTTCTTTTTTTTTTTAAAAAAAAAAAAACTCAACAAGGCATGAAATCCCAGATGAGAATAGAATACCTTGGGGTTGCACTGGCCAAAAGGGAACGGAAAGAACCACCAGCACAACAAGACCAGTTAGGGGAAGAAAAAAGAACTCACACCACGGCTGCTTAAACCAACTTCCTTTTTCACTTTTCACAGCAGCTTTACCATCTAGCATCTCCCTGGAGTACTTGATGTGAAAGAGATCGCATTTCATCACAGCTAAGCAGCTAGCTCGCTGAGAGCGTGCACTGTGCTCTCCACGGCTGGTGCTGGGCAATGAGGAGGGAGAAATGGGGCCAGCCTGAAACACAGGGCAGGGCTCGTCCTCAAAAAGCTCACAGCCCATTGAAGAGTCACAGCAAATCCCAACTTCAGCACCAATAGCTATGGCCTGAAGGCTCAGGGTGGAAAGCATGACCAGAGAAATTGGGATCACTCTCCACGCATCAGCACAACGCACTACGCCAGAGAGGTGGAAGGCACAGATCTGAAGAGGGGAGAAGGAACAAGGCAGTTCTCTGATGGGTGATGGCAGCTTGCTAAAGCCAAGCTGGCGCAGACCCAGGATGGTGAGAGCAGGCTTTGAAGCCTCCTTGAGCTGGTCAAAGCATCAGGACTCAGACCCACTGAGGCCCACAGACACTTCACCTAAGTCTAGGGTCCAGAGCTTCAAGGGAGAACAGGATGTAGTAGCCATGGTGAGGCAACCTGGTTGGTGCCAAAGTTCTAGGAGACCAGCTAATACACCGAGCCTCCTTGCCAGCTCTCAGCTAATGCCCTCTTATCTGCCCACTGACCCTCATCCACATGCCCTGCCTCTCCTATACTCACCCCCAGACCTCCAAGAACGTATGGTTCCTCCCCACCTCCAAACAGTCCATCTCCAGCTGCCCTGGGTTTCCCCTTTCCACTCTGGCTACCCTCCCAGCTCACTGGGGGAGACTCTATGGCCAACTGATACTAAAGGAAAATAGGAGAAAGCTAGCTTATTTAGGCCATTTCAGTCATGGACTGAGGCCCAAGGGAGACCAAGAGATGCCACTTTACATGCTATCTTGTCCTAGCACTAAAAGAAAGATTCCTGGCAGAATTGGAACTCACATCTGACTGAGACTGATCTACAATACCCTCTGCTGTCCACAGTGTAGGACACTACGACCCCAGCCAACCCAAATGTGGGCAGACTCTGAGACGGTCCTCCAGATTTATTAACCAATCAGGTTTCCCTCTGCCTACCTGAATCAAACATTAGAAACATTAGAAAACATTAGAAAGCCCTGCCCTTTGTGACTTTCTTGCCTTCCTTGAACCCTTGTATGATCAGCACTCACCCTACGTGTCCTAACATCTGGAAGTCTGCTGTCTCTAAAAAGCAGGTGAACAACACAAGAGGCTGGAATTCTGGAGGCAGAAGCCCACTGTCCTCTGAGTGGGGAGAGCGGGGAAATGCACACGACACCAGACTTCAAGTGAGCTGAGAGGTGAGCTGCTGCAGGTAAGCAACCAGGAGGAGCTCGTGGTGCAGGGAGCATCTGAACTGTGTCCCAAGGCAATGTTGGGCTCATCTTCATGCAGACGAAGAAGGAATGCTCTGATCAGCAAGGACAACAGTAAGGACAGAACATCATAGATCAGGCTGGGCAGTAGGAGGAGGCCTTGTATGGTGGGCACACAGGGCTCCAGAAGAGAGAGGAAGGAGAAAACTGGTTGAGGGTACAGAAGACATAGCTAGCCATCCTCAAGGAACTTGGAATTCAGTGAGGTCAAGGCTGACAGCTGTGAGCACTTAGAACCAAGTGGACATGGCTCTGTTAAAGGCTCACAAAAATGGCACCGTGACAGGCCTTCCTAGAAGGGAAGCAGTCTACACTGTTTTCAACACAAAATCAATGAGAGATACTCCTCATTCATAAACACATCGGGACAAGAGTGCAGCTACTCCATACAGAATGTATATGCTACCACCATCTGGAACAATCAAGGGACATTTCCCCTCCAGGGCCTTCTCCTAATGACATGGACTGGCAGAAGTTTCCATGAGGCCAGAGCAAGGCCCAAGGGATGGGGCAGGAGGGCGATAGGCTTCCATTCTGGTCCAAGATGGGTCGATTAAAAGGATGTTTTCTGAACAATTCGCCCACCACCACACAGCAGCCCCTGGGGAAGTGGTACAGGGCTTCACCAGCACCAAAGCTCACCCTTCACCCTGGGCTGAACAAGCTTGGAAAATAGGAGGTCTTCAACTGCCTGAGGTATCTGGGAAGAAACTAATCCAATCACCCTCTGGTGGGTTCCTCGGGAGCAGGCAAGACACAGATTCAGGGACATCCATCAGGCCACAAAACCACTTAAAGGCTACAGGAGCTAAAGCAAGCCTGAGTCTCTTCACTCATACAAAGGGCATAACAACCACCTCCCACTTCATAAAGTAGCTTACCACCAGTCTACCAATATTTATGAAACAACTGTCACAGGGCACTGGTAGATACACCACCTGGGTGGCATTTGAGGCAGTTCTGATTCAGCAAGTTTAAGAGGGGCCTGAGAGCCTATATTTCTAACAA
The DNA here is from genome assembly GCA_004024765.1 of Zapus hudsonius. Lineage (NCBI taxonomy): Eukaryota > Metazoa > Chordata > Mammalia > Rodentia > Dipodidae > Zapus > Zapus hudsonius. Next base: position 17,598 of record PVHP010008791.1, read on the forward strand.
GTTCTTGAGGGTACATGAAATAAACTTGTCCCTCGTCTCCCATCCCACTCATCTAGAAACCAGGTTTCAGGGGGGGTTGAACCTCATGTTTCTGAAGATGCTCCAAACACGAGGTACACCAAGGGGCTCAGAAAACTCATCCTGAGTAGGGCATTGTGACTGGCAGCAGGGGGTCCTCTGCTCTGCCCAGAGTCCACAGGTCACCCGAGAGCCACTGCTGAATGACAGTTTAGCACAGCTGCCTCTGCAGCAGGGGGTTCTGAAAGTAGCATCCATCCAGAGCTTCTAACAAGGCGCAGTCCCGTCAGTCTGAACACAGGTATGACTAAAATCTAAGGGACAAGGAATGCTGGGAGCCAGACATAGACCTCTCAGGCAATGACAGGTCATTTTATGAAAGTTATGTTATTTTTCCTCCTTAATGGGGGACATGTGGCTCTCTTTTTTCTCAATGGCCTTGATGTGGATAATGCCTCTTTTCCCAATCGAGAAAGAAGGTGGAGGCTTGTGTATTTCTCACGTCCCCATCATATATTCTCCCACCCTACAGACATGTGTCACATATGCTGCTCTCTGAGCACCAGAAACCCTCAACTGCAACAAATGACCCCTCAATCTTCTCCACTGGCCCCATGGCCGACATCTAGTCCTCTCTGCAAAGGAGAGCACCAGATCCGAGGCACAGGCACACATCATTCAAACGCAAGTGTCTTTGTGAGATGCTTTGGGGGGGGGGAGTGGACTGAGTGGGTTTTCATGCCTTTAGAGGATGGGATGAAGACACTAACAGCCCACTTCTAATCCACAGAAAAAGAACAGTAGGGCCAAATTAGAATGTCCACATTTGAACTCCATTAAGATGGCCGGCTCAGGTTCTCTTCTAATACATTAGTCTTGGTTTCTCCCTCCAACCAGTGTCCCCAAGACCCAAACTCCCCACCACACTGGGTGGCACCACTTGGAACTTCATAAAAAGGGTCTTAGAGCCACAGTCTATCAGCCAGGATAGGAATGCTGAGACTGGATCAGGCAGGCTCTTCCAGAAGCCTCAGATCGGACACAGCCCAAACTGACAGGCTACCTGGGTGTGGAGGATGCTAGTGTCAACAGAAGGCAACCAAGCGGCTTCCTTTTCATCAGTCCCAGTTTCCTCCCCTGTAACATGAGGATGTGGCCTAGGTCTTCTGATTCCTTGCAGCCCAACATTCTCAGGCATCACATCACAGGTTTTCTATGAGCTCAGGCTGTCAGTGTTCAAATCCTGACCCTGCCACAGCTGTGAGCCCTAACAGGAATCCCACCTCTTCACCGTAGCTCCTCATATGTAGCATGGAATCAAGAAAGCATCCGGGTTCTCTGTGGATTTGATGAGGCTCACACCTGATCTGGAGTCAGGCTCTAACGGACATTATTCCTCTAGAAGTTTGAGGCCTCGTGTGTCCACTGCCCACATGCTCTCAAATGAAGCCATTCCCACAACCACCACTTCTCATCTCCTTTTCACTGTTCCCAGGGAGTGGGAACCCACCAGATCCCTCAGAGCCAAGTGCATGGTCTCAAGCACACACTGGTTCATGCAATCTTCAGCATGCCAAGCAGCAGGTGTGGTCACTGCAACAGGACAGACAGAGAGGAGGCAGGCAAGGAGGGGAGCACATGCAATCACTGAGGGACGGGGAACCACAAAGCCCACAACCCAGAAGCCCATGCCGGCAGCACCGGCTCCTTACCTCCCCAGCAGGACCTCTGACCACCAGGACTGTGTTCCCCCAAGAAGCTGGAGGCATGCTGGAGAAAGTAGAGAGCAGGAGACAGAGAGCAATATATACTGAGCTGGGCTGACAGGAGAAAGGACCGAAAGGGACACCCACAGGATTATGTTGAGTTCAGGGCATCTGTGGCAGAAGAGACCCCAAAATTCCAAACGCCAAAGAAAAACCAATCCCAAGACTGGTGTGTGCCACAGGTGCAGGAAGGGAGATGAGAAGCAAAGGGAGAAACCCTGGCTGACTGGGTCCTTCCAAATGAGCACCTGCCGTCCTAGAGGTTGTCACTGGGTCTCCCCAGAGTGACCAGCTGAGAGGTTTCCTGGGCTGGCATAGACTCAGTGGGGAAAACACCCAGGAACCTAGGGTGGACAAGTAACCTCAGGAAAGCCACTCCAGTCAGCCAAGGAGGCTCTACCCTCCTTAGGTATCAGTCACCTCTACAAGGAGCCAGAGCAGACCAAAGAGCTGGAACATGTTCCAAGGCCAGCAACCGAGGCTGGGGTTCTGGTCCTGTCTCATCTAGATAATGAAAAAATAAAGCCCCTATCTAAAATAGAAAGGGAGTAATGCATACTCCAATGCCTGGCACCAAATCTCCACAGGGCCACAAAGTAGCTTTTCTAGACTTTTCTCTGGGCCTTGATTTTGTTAGAATAAGGAAATGAGCAAACATCCGAGATTCCCAGCAATAGTCTGGGCTGAGGGATGCCCAGGACTTCACTCCATTAAGGCCCACCCGCAGGTTTGGGGAAGGAGCCTACAAGCACAAAGTGTGCAGGCAGAAGAGGGCTCTGAGTGAGAACACATTTGGAGGCAAGTTCAATGGTACTGTATGTCAGATTGGGACATCCAGCCCAAGTCATAAAATACCTCTATCACTGATCCCAATCCCTGAATTCCTTCCAGAGAACCCTTGGTCATGGAAGGGCTTGGAACTCCTTCAGGGCAGAAGCTCTTATAACTGGATCTCAGCAGCCATTCCCTAGGCTACTCACAACAAGGGCCATACGCCTAAGGAGAGACAGATTTCTATATAGCACTGAGCACCGATGGGCACCTAGTGTCACTACCACCAACCTGACAATAAGACAACACACTCTTAAAGTGTTTCTTGGCCTCGTAACACAACTCAGCTGTTGTGGGAGCCCTGGGAGGGCAGGTATTACAATCCTCTTTTATAGATAAGTAAACTATGGCCAAGAAGCATGAAGACGTGATGTGCTGCCCAAAGGAACATATCTGTGTCACTGGCTGTCAACAGAGCCATGGGTAGAAACCTGAGTCCACCGATGTTGCACTTGGGCTTCAGGCTGCCCTGCAGACCCACCCTCAACACTGCATCCACTGTCCCAGGCACCCGGGGCCAGAATGGGGGCCCCAAACAAGCACTCACAGCTACCTTTGATGACAAATGCCTCTGACAGCAGCCGCATCTGGTACAGGGGCTTGTTCTCCATGGACATGTCATCAATCCCAGCTCGTGCATACATGCTGGTGGCATCTCGGTATGAGCCCTCCACATAATGCAGCTTGCCCAGGATCAGCATGGCCTCACACATGTACTGTGGCTGAAAGGACAACAATGTGTTAGCAGGCTCCTGCCCCAAAGCTTCCATCCCAGCCCAGCCTACTGGGTGCCTGAGATGAAGACTTCCCCACTGTACCATAAGCCATGATTTTACCCAAGACCCTGCTCTGAATTCCCCTCCTGTACTCCCCTCTCCATAGCTAAGCACATTGCCCACATTGTGGCTCTTAATGAAATGCTTATGTGAGTTTCTATTTCTTCAGGATTGTATCTAGACTCCAATCAGCTGCAGAACTAGGGCCCGTCTCCTCTCCTGAAGCCGCATAAGGCTCTGGTGCTCAATCAGGAATTCACTTATTCTGAATACATGAAGGACAGGGATTGAACCGAATTTTATAGGGCCTGAAGTTTATAATTTGGGCAGTCCTATTTATATACATATGCACATGGGTGTATATGTATGTATGGGTACGCATATGCATAGGTGAAAGCCTTAGAGTGAAGACACTGAAGCTGACACCTGCACCCTAACAGCTGGACTTCTGGAGAGAACAGCCACATTGAGCAGTGTGGGACAGCGGATAGGAGGAAAGAGCCTGTACGGTCATGACGATCCTCATCAGAAGCGAAGAAAATGAAGAGAGCCTAAGGAGGCACTTAGTGCCTGATTTGTGCTTTCCCTCCTCTGGTTTCTCAAGTGCTGCTTGAACCCAAATCTTCACCAACCCAGAGTACTAGGGCTTCAGGAGGTCTGCTCTGCCCTGGCCTCCCTCACCCTAGCCTGGGCTGTTTTCATAGCCACAGCACCAAGTGCTGCTAACTGAGGGAAGCTGAGCTGGTCCTGAGCTCTGGCCTCGGACCTGGGTCTCATCGCACTCTGAAGTCTCCACCTCTTGAGAGCTTTTGCTGCAGTCCCTGGCTTCCATCCCTGTGCTCGGCTGGCTCGGACTAGGGTCTAGCCATTGCCTTTGCCACAGGGGCACAAGTCTATCAACAGAGCTCCCCGGGGATACAGATCTAACGGCCACTCCTAGCCTCTGTCACTGTCAGAAAGTTACTCATCAGGAATTTGTGAGGGTAGGTATGTCAGGGGTACCTGTGACCTCAAGGGGAATCTATCACTCCCATCACCTTTAGCCTTCTAAGCAGCCAAGTAAAAACAGAGCTAAGCACAGCCCTGGGGAAGCCAAATTCTATTTCGCACTTGTCTCTGGCTGTGCAAATGCTCTTCCATTGCTTTTGTGCATCAGGTCTTCCCCCTTGGCCTGCCCAGATCCCTGTCCATCCTTTGGGCCTTACTCAACCCCACCTGCTCCTGAGAATCTCCCAGGCCACTAGGAAGCTCTTCTGCTCAGAACGCTGGAATACTTAATCCTGTCTCTGACAACTTCAACTCCTCAAGACTGCGTTTTCAAGGCTAGTTGCTAGTTTTCCCCAGAGGCCATCCACTTCCTGGGTCCTAAGGGATACAGCCCATAGTGTTTCTGAGCTGGGCAATGACTGGATTACTCCATGTACTTGTCTCATCCCACAGGGTCATCCTCCTGGCTCAGCCTTATTTTCCTTGTGGGTAAGAAAGAGACAGCAACATCCATTCCTCATCCCTCATCTCAGCAATGCTAAGGGCATGAGTAGGGTAAAGTCCAGGAGACACCTTTGAACTACTCCTGAGAAAGGAGCAAGATGGGGAAAAGGAAGCAAGCACACAAGTACACATTCAGGGCACGTGAGGGGTGTGGCTAGTGGTAGCCCCTAGTGGACCAATAACAGTTTAGAACAGAGCTTTCATGAAGCTGGGGGACATTAAGAACAGGGCAGTTGCCGGGTGTGGTGGTGCATGCCTTTAATCCCAGCACTCGGGAGGCAGAGGTAGGAAGATCGCCATGAATTCAAAGCCACCCTGAGACTACATAGTGAATTCCACATCACTGGGCTAGAGCGAGACCCTACCTCGAAAAACAAACAAGCAAAAAAAAAGTTGAGTGTTAAATGAAACCATAAGAGAATAAAGAAACCATAGGAATATTAAAAAAAAAAAAAAGAACAGGGCAGTGGATGTTGCAGAAGCTAATGTGTATTAAAAGGTACTCTTAGTCCTGAAAATATATCCATCTTGACCTTCAGGGTCTTCTCTTGCAGAGCAAGAATAATGATACAGTTTTGCTGTATATTTTGCTTTTCTAAGGTTCTCACTTGGCAACATTAAGCCAGATATCCTGACTGATTTTGAAGTGTTCTCAGCCTGTAAATTCAAATTCAGGCACTCACAAATGCTGACTCAGTGGAAGGATGCTCAACAGAAAGTCCTCAGCTTGGACGGGGCGAGTCCCCCTGCTGTGTGCCTCATTGTTCCTGTCCTATCATGAAGATACCCAGTAGAAGGAGAGAACAGGTAGGAAAATACTTCCAGCATAAAGCGGAACCTACACAAGCAGCAATATCAAAAATCCTTAAATCAAACCCAATTTCTTGCTTGTTATTTCAACTTTCATCTCACTGGAGATAGTACCTAGAGCTAACATCAGGAATTTATATAGAGAGAGATGGGTCTGCACTCAAGTCCCACACCTGCTAGTGTGGTCCTGGGCCAATGAAGAGAACCGGGCCAATGAGAAACCTTGCCTCAAAAAAAAAGACTCTCATTCCTGAGGGGTTGTCCTTGGACCTCCATGCACACACATGTGCGCACACATATACATACACTTTTATTTAAAATGCCAACATTAAGCCGGGCATGGTAGTGCATGTCTTTAATCCCAGCACTCGGGAGGCAGAGGTAGGAGGATCACCTGAGTTCAAGGCCACCCTGAGACTACATAGTGAATTCCAGGTCAGCCTGGGCTGGAGTGAGACCCTACCTCGAAAAACAAACAAACAAACAAAAATGCCAACATTGGTGTCTTTTGACTATTTGAGAGAGTGAGAAAGAGAGAAAGAGGCAGACAGAGAGAGAATGAGCATACGAGGGCCTCCAGCCACTACAAATGAACTCCAGACACACGCTCTACCCTGTACATCTGGCTTTACACGGGCACTGGGGAATCACACTCAAGTCCTTCTTGCTTTGCAGGCAAACACCTTAACTGCTAAGGCATCTCTCTAGTCCCACATCCACTTTTAAAAGTGAGATCTGAGGACAGAAAAAGTGCCAACTGAAAGCTATAACAAAAGAAATATATGTGTGTATGTGTGTGTAAATGCATTAAAAGGCACAGGAGACACAGCCAACAGTGACCAATACTCCACTTAGAGGACAGGAGAAGGCCTGAGGGGAAGGTGACATTCAGGACCTTTATCATTTAAATTATTTGCTTACTGATTACATTTTTCATAATAGGTCTCAAGCCTATCCATGTAAATAAATATTTAATGGCATCAACCAGAAAGAAACAAATGAAAAGAAGTAAGGCTGGAGGGATAGCTCAAAAGTTAAGGTGCTTGCTTGCAAAGCCTGATGGCCTGGGTTCAACTGCCCAGTTCCATGTAAAGCCAGATATACAAAGTGCACATACATCTGGAGTCTGCAGTGGCAAGAGGGCCTGGCACCCCCATTCTCCCTCTCTCTTTTTTCTCTCTCTCCCCCTCAATGTAAATAAATATTTTTTTTAAAAAAGAAGTCTTGAAATCATACTTAGAGAACTCATACAAGAACTGAGAGACAAGCACAGCATATTCTCCCTCATATGTGGTTCCTAACCAGATTAAGCTTAAACTCTAAGAAACCTGACAGGCGAATTGAGAGACTGCAAAAGGGGATGGAAGGAATTGGGGGGGGAGTGGGAAGGTGGGGAGAATTATACAATAAACTAAACCAATAATGAATCAATAGCATAAAAATCCTTACTTTCATACAGTAAGCTTCTGAGAAAGCTGTGGGCATCGCCCGGTAAGAGGAGCCATGAATGGGATGGAAGGAAGCTTAACCCCAAGAAAAATTGCTCAGGCCTGCAACTCCCTGTCCTAGTCACTGGTTCCTTCCCACACTGAGCTGTTAATCAAAGAGACCCACAGGTACCCAAAACAAGACAGGTTTTTGTCAAAACTCTGGAATACCTGCTCCAGGCCAAAGGTAAGACCCTATTGCTGAAGAAACAACAGAGTATCATCACACAACACAGAGAAACCCTGCTAGACCCAGAATGGTAACCAGCTCCCATATGGTAGCATGTGTAGTGCTGGGAGGCATTACATGAGCTGCTAGGAAAAAATGGTTAATGATATTTGGAGAAAGCGGAGAACACTGATGTACAATACAGACTGATGTCAAGAGAATGCTGAAAACACTGCTGCATCGAAGAGACCAGCAAGTCAAGAAGTGCTCATCTGTGCAACAGTGGTGCTAAACCTAGGTGGGTAATCATCAGCTACTGCTTGGCTAAGAGATCCACTCAGTGACAAGGAACCCTTAACAAAATCTTATGGGGTCCAAGAACCCAGGCTCCAAGGGGAAATTCCCACTACCAGAGATCTACAGAGAGGCTACACCCATTAGAATCTTGCCAAATTAGCAATATTTGTCTCATTTAACCTATACTGATCTCACTCTCCCATGGAGATTCTGTTTGTATTTTTCAGAAGGCAGCGAGAGCTGTGGACAGCTCAATTCCACCAACATGCCATGGGATGATGGCTGATATCCTGGCAAGAGATGAACCACCCCTGGCCTATCATAGAGGGCCCCAACGAAACCTATGAGAAAGTGGCAAGATAAACAAGAGACCTATCACCACAGCAAGTCAGATAACCAAGGAAAGGTCAATGGAGACAGACACCAATGATACCCAACACAACCCAAAGCAGAAGTCCAGAGACACTTAAGATCGCAACAATAAAGCAGACTTAAAACTCACCCACCATGGGGAGACTATCCAGAGGCATGGCACCCTACAGCAACAACACACTTGAGCCAGGAGGTCCGGGCTGAGTACTAGGCTATCCAGGGCCCCCTGCCACAAGGGCTGATCCAGATGGTACACAGAGGAGGATACCCCGCTGATTGGGGATGGGGAGGGGGGGCATTGGGGAATTGGGGATAACAACTCATTGTTTGCCCACTGAATAATGTAACACATTATGGACAATAAATATATATTTAAGATTAAAAAAAAAGTCACCCACCATGAATTAGAGAACTGAGCGGAAGAGGGGGTGGAAAGATGTAAGAGCCATGGTGGGGAGAATATCTACAGACATTGCTCCCCTCAACAACAACACACAAAGGGAAAAAAAATAATGGCTACATCTTGTGCAATTCATAGCTCCTACCCTATGGACAGATCCAGTATGATCACTGAGGAGGGTCCTTAGTGGATTGGGGACAGGGAGGAGAGAAATGGGGGGTACCATCACAAGACTTGCTCATACAATGTATCTAATTATTGATAATAAAGATATTAAAGAAGTCTTACTGGGAGAAGCCTGAAAATCACCCATAGGTCCCTCTTGATAGCCAGATGAGGAACTGGGTGGCTTGTGGAGCCAAGGGACAAGCTCAGAATATCAGAATCAAACACCATTTTTTTTTTCCCAAGGTAGGGTCTAGCTCTAGTCCACACTGTCCTGGAATTCACTATGTAGTCTCAGAGTGACTTGAACTCAAATCCTCCTACCTCTGCCTCCTGAGTACTGGGATTAAAGGAGTGCACTACCTTCAAACAAGCTTCAAACAGCTATTTTAACCCAACACAAACCTCTCACAAAGAGCCAGAAGCACTGGGCTGGGGTGGTTTGATTCACCTGTGAACTAGGTCCCCAGCTGGTGGCAATCTGGGAACTGGAGCCTCCTGGAGGCAGTGTGTTGGGGGCAGGTTTATGGATATTACAGCCAGCTTTCCCTTGCCAGCATTTGGCAAACTCTCCTGCTGCAGTGGTCCACCTAATGTTGGCCAGGAGGTGATGACCAGCTCTGTTCATGCATTGTTTTCCCTGCCATCATGGAGTTTCCCCTCAAGTCTGTAAGTCAAAATAAACCCTTTCCTCCTACAAGCTGCTTTTGGTCGGGTGCTTTCTGCCAACAATGAGAAGTTAACTACAATAGTAAATTGGTACTAAGGAGTGGGATTGTTGCTGCTGGAAAGCTGATTCTGTGGCTTTGGGCCTTTTGGAACTGATCAGCAGGAAGAATTTGAAACCTTGTCCAAAGAGATGCCTTGCAGTGCTGTAAGTACCACTTCATGGATCATTCTGGTCAGCGCTGAAAGACCTGAATACAGTATGGACTATGGACTGTGAGGTTTTGTTTATGAGGGGAAGAAAAAACTTTGTAGGGAGTGAGCTAGAAGCAGTTTGTATGAGAAGCTTGCTGCATTCTGTCTGCTTGTGTCCTGAGAACTTGTGCAGGGTTGTATTGCAGAGAAATGGACTGGTGTGAGCAGACAGAAATGGCACAGGAGGAAATGAACTCTTGAGCCAAAACTGCTGCCTATTCAGCTGCAACTGGTTGAGAGATTACAACCGAGACTGGGCCAGGTGATCTGCACTGGAACAGCAGGAAATATGGACTCTTTTGAAGGGGCCTAACGCTGAAGGTTTCCTGCTCTTCAAAGTCAGCTTTATTCCCCCCTTGGGTTAACAAATTGGTAGCCCACTTGGTACTATAGAGTATAACAAATGCAGAAAGAGAGAGTCCAAAAAAAAAAGGAAGAGAAAAGAAAGGAAAAGGAGGGTCATTGAATTTGCAATGTGGTTTTGTTTTCTTGGAAATGGCCATGGGCAGTGTGAAGCAGGTGGAGCTATAAGGATGAACCACAGGTTGCAGTGGAGACCCAATGAAGATGCCAGGACTATGGGATGGCTGCCAAGGAAAGCTGCTGGCACTGGATGGAGTATACCTCAAAGTATGAGCAGCGGAGCTGGAGGGGCAGAATTGGAACTCCAGAGACTCGTCACTGGTTAGAATTATTGGACATGGAGACTTGTCACTGGTTAGAGTTGTTGGACTTGGAGTTACAAAATTTAATATTTGCCCTGTTTAAATCTTGTACTGCAGAGCTGGAGAGATGGCTCAGCAGTTAAGGCACTTGCCTGTGAAGCAGGACCCCAGTTCGATTCTCCAATACCCACATACAGCCAAATACACAAGGTGGTACGTGTGTCTGGAGTTTGTCTGCAGTAGCTGGGAGACTCTGGTGCACCCATATTTTCTCTCTCTCTATCTGTCTCTTTCTTGCTCAAATAAAAAAAAAATAAGTACTTTTTAAAAAATCTTGTATTGCTTCGATCTTTCTTTTTTATACCCAATACCATTTTTTGCAGTGTGAATATTTATTCTGAGCCACTGTGGATTTTTTTGGTATTACTGGGATTGATGAAAAGTATGGGGACTTTTAAAGTTGGACTGAATGCATTGCATTTATTTTTATTTATATTTATTTGAGAGTGGGAGAGAGAGAAAGAGAGAAAAGCAGCTAGAGAGAGAGAAAATGGGCACACCAGGGCCTCCTGCCACTGCAAGTAAACTCCGAACTCCAGATGTATATGCCACTTTGTGCATCTGGCTTTACGTGGGCACTGGGGAATTGAACCTGGGTCGTTAGGCTTTTCAGGCAAGTGCCTTAATTACTAAGCCTTCTCTCCAGCTCTGTAATATATTTTGCATCATGTATGTTTATCAGATTATGGGAGCCAGGGACAGAATGTAATGATTTGATTCAGGTGTCCCCCATAGACTTATGTGTTCTGAATGCCTGATCCCCATCTGATGACAATTTGGAACTGAAACCTTGTTGGGGTATGTTGTTGGGGGCAGGCTTATGAATGTCATAGCCAGCTTCCCCTTGCCAGTGTTTGGGAGGGCACACTCTTCTGCTGTTGTTGTCCACATGATGATGTCCAGCCTCTGCTGATGCCATTGTTTCCCCTGCCATCACGAAGTTTCCCCCTGAGTCTGTAAGCCAAAATAAACCCTTTCCTCCTCCAAGCTGCTTCTGGTTGGATGTTTGTCACAGCAAGGAGCCACTGACTGCAACAAGCACAACCTTGAACTTCTAGCGTTTGGGTCCCTCCTCTTTCTGTGCCCATCCTACCCTTACAACCTAACTACCCACCATTCCTCTTGACTTCCTTTAAAGGACAGACACAAGGAGATTCTTTAACAGAGATTCTTCAATAACAGACTATTTCCCTGGCTTAAAATGCCCAGCTCTACCTCCATGTATCCATATCCAGCTCCCTCTTCCAGATGCTGTCCCGGAAGGTTCCATTCTAGTAATAACACCCTGAGTGTTCCCAGTACCTCACCCCAGTTCAGTGTTCTCCTTTGATTTGCCTCCTCAAATACATGACTCCCGAAGCAAGTGTGATAGTCCACACAGAACAAAGGCTATTATTTGCCCAGAGGGCTGATCTTCCCAACAATCTTGCAAACTCCCTCAGAGTAAGGCCCACACCAGGGTCATCTTGATGACAAAAATCAGCAAACACATTATGTGCCATACCCTCAGTGTACATAACAACATGGTACCTTGCACCATGGATAGCAAGGAAACGTTTAAGGAAGTACATACATGATTGGGAGACTGCTTGAAAAATCACTCCCTCTGAGTCTAATGGTATAGACATTCCATAGCTCAGGACACGCATCTAGAACAGTCTCAAACTTTGGTGTGTGAATGGGAGATCTTGTGAAACACGGATTCTGCTTTACACTTGACATTTCAACTAGCTCCCCATTGGCACCCACACTGCTCATGGGTGGATGATGCATTGAACTGCAAAGGTCTAGACAAAGTTGTGACCATACTCCCCTGTCAACCTCCCCTCATGCCCTACATACAGTAAGCACTCAATAGTGCACATGGACTTAAACTGGTTTGACTACAGCTGTCTGTTCCTAGTCAATTCTGCATGTTCCCAAGTAGATTACAGCTTACAGGTCTTATTTCTCTGAGAAACCCCCCAAAAAGTCCAGAGTCAGGTACAAACACTGCTCAACAAAAATATACTATATATGTGTGTGTGTGTGTATATATATATATATATGTATATATATATATCCCTTCAATCACAAGTGTCACCCATAGGTATGATTTTTAAATTTCTAATAATAATTTCTAGCCACATGATGAAAGGTAGAAACAGGTGTAATTAATCATAATACTTTCTTTAATCAACTCTATGCAAAGCAACACCATTTAAGCGTATAATTAAGATAAAGCTCCTTTAGAGTCCTTGTTTAATAATAAGTATTTGAAATCAAGCCCATGTTTCCCACTCCCACTGACAGGCCATGTCACTTTCAACAGCCACTGTGTAAGTGTAGCTACTGCACTGAACAGAACAGGACCAATCCTTAACAGACTTGTTTAAAAACACAAAACAATAACAAAAACGACAGAAACTTGTTGCTCAGGAAACCAAATGAGTCAGGGAGAGCTGGCTAGCAGATGGGAGGCTCCCTGCCCCACCCCACCCCGCCCCCAGCTGTGGGCATGCCTTAGAGAGCTGCTCCCTGCCCCCACCCCCACGGATGACAACTTGACTGACCGGCAGTTTCCCATTGTTAAGGATACTGCTCAGGTACTGTTTGGCTTCACTGATCCTGTCTTCATTCTTCTCCAGCAAAGGGATGGCGTCTTTGATGGTGAGGTGGTTCTCCTTTAAACACTGCTCCAGGAGGGCCTCTGCCAACAGCAGTTTTCCAAAGTCATCTGAAACACAGGGTAGGAATCCCAGTTAGCAGTGAAGTCATAAACCCTGGAACAAAGCAGATGGGGAGCCGGTACACATCCCTGGCCATTCCCACTCAGCACACAGATAGGGCAAGTCTGAGAAAATAAAGACACCAGTCTTGAGGGAAAACACACGGGCGTTCTACCATGGTCATGGTCCAAACTGTCTCTTTGGGTTTATTTCCTGCTGGAGTTTAGAAGTTGGGAAGGGGGTTGTTCCCAGGACAAATTCCTAGAATGTCAGAATTTAAAAGCTGTACCTACGCCCTGCTGTAAGCAATGAATTTCAAACCAAGAAGGCCTCCTCAATCACATGTCACAGCTCACACCTGTAATCCTAGTACCTGGGAGGCTGAGGCAGGAGGATTGCTAGGAGTGGCATTTTCACATGTTCCTTGTTTCTATATAAATGGGCAGCCAGAGCAAAGAGTCCAAGAGGGAGGCAGATTTTCTTATGTAGCAAGACAAAAAAAAAAAAAATCTTTGAACACGGGGAGTATTTACACTTTCTGGATTTCTCTCATAAGTAAGAGCTCATTTGGATACCTTACAACCTGGCAGGTGGCTTTAGGCTGCTTGATTAAATTTGCTGCCTGCCCCTACCACAAGGAAATTTTCATCTTGTCACTACTGGCAGAAGAGGTGAGCTCGACAGGGAGACAAGCATTCAGTGAGTAGGGACTGAGGTCAAGTGCAGTTTCATCACAGCCTCAGGTGGCTGCCTCATCCACCAGGATGAGAACCAAGTCTAACACTCAGAGAAGGTGACTGATAAATTCCTAGCCAGAGACTCAGATCATCCTAGCTCTCCAGAGAAGAAGCTGTCAGGGAGCTACAAGCCAACTCAGCAGTGTCTCTTCACCATGCTCCTGAGGTTGCCAGGAATGCCTGTGTCATTCATGGCCTTTGCTCATCTCTAGGCTGTGAGTCCCAAACGGCAATCTTCAAAGAGAAGCCTCCCCCTTAAGGGACACCCCATTGCAGAGCAGCCCTAAATCCAGAATCCCAGCCACTCAGTCCCAGGAGGGCTTTACTCTGAGAACACAACATCAGATCCTTTGCCACCTCCCTTGGGATCTTAAAACTTTTCTTTTCTTTCTTTTTTTTGCTGTTGTTTGAGGCAGGGTCTCACTCTAGCCCAGGATAAGCATTTCTCTTTCCTGTACCTGTGAGTTTCAGGATTCACTATGTAGTTTCAGGCTGGCCTCAAACTCACAGTGATCCTTCTACCCCGGCCTCCCAAGTACTGAGATTCAAGGTGTATGTCGCCATACCTGGCTCATCCAGGCCTCTATAAAGGGCTATGTGGCAAAATAAGTCAAAGTTCTTCACACCCCCACTGACCAAGCGATTCCACTCCTACATAACCTACTCAAAAATCCGTATTCAGCATTACTTATACTGGAAAAAAAGGAAGACAGGCTTTATGTCCATCAACAGGAGGCTGTCACAAAAAGGGACACAGTGCGGCTGCCAAAGGAGTGAGGGCTCTGTGTGCTGTTAGAAACGAACCGCAGGGAAAGGTAAACTAACAGGCAGGGAGCACATCAGAATAGCCTGTGTGTTTACACACACAAGTATGTGACACCTGAAAACCTGGGGAAGCTGATTGAAGACTTCACTCTGCTTTTGGTAGTTTTGGTGTATTTGAACCCTGTGGGGAAGTAAAGTAAACACAGGGCCAAGGTGATCTTTGTTTCCAAATTGCAGATAAACTGGGTGACAGGCTGCCTAGCAGTCGGTGCCTGGGCCAGTCCCCAGCTGCCTAGTGAGCAAGCTGTGCGCCTCTGGGCAAAGTGCTCTAACTGCCTTTGCATCTATGAAACCTGGGACAGGGTAAGGAGCCTGGTCTGAAAGTGGGGGAACACAGTCCCTCCCCAGCCCCTTGCCCCCACCTGAGGGTCCCACCCCTCTGCAGTTGTCCTACTGGCACTCACCAGCCATCCCAGAGCTCCTAGCCCCAAAAGGAACCAGCTTCCCTCCCAAAAAACGCTTTTCTCACACTAACGGGTGTGCCCTCGGGCTGCCAGGATGGTGTGCACAGGGCACAGGTCTTGGTTGTGAGCCAACTCCTGGGGACAAGTGCCGAAACGTGAAAGCACTGCTGCATTAGTAGAATCCAATGATAATAATAAAACAAACACTGGGAGGTAAAGCTATGCTTATTTTCTTTCATTTTTCTAGTACTTCACTTATATTGCACTGTACGAATGAAAGTATCAGAACGCAGATTTAGAGACTTAAAGCTCATCACTCATCTGTTTAGAAGCACTGCTCTGAACGCTGGGCAACTGTGACTGAAAGGGACACAGTATTTGTTGAGGCTCACTTAGTGCCAGGCACTTTACTATATATATAGTTTTATATAACCTGGTGTCCCAAAAGATAGGCACTATTCCCATAAGATAGAAGATAATGAACATTAGCAATAATATTAGGGTCACAGCAATGATAATAGCCACAGAAATGTTCCTCCTGCATGCCACACAGAGCAGAGCTTCTAAAGTTTAAAAATATAGACCAGCTGGGTGTAGTGGCTGGGCTAGAGTTGGACTCTACCTCGAAAAACCAAATAATAATAATAATAATAATAAATAGAACAGAATAGAATAAATATTCCCAGCACTCAGGAGCCAGAGCTAGGGGGACTGTCTTGAGTCTGAGGCCACCCTGAGACTACATAGAGAATTCTAGGTCAGCCTGGGCTAGAATGAGAAACATAGACGGATGATGGATGGATGGATGATGGAAAGATGATAGATAGATGATAGATGGAAAGAACAGTCTTTAATCTGCAAAGAGCAAACTAAGGGCCAGTAGTAAATCACTGGGCAAGGATAAGCATTTCTCTCGCTTTCCTGCCTGTGAGTTTCAGACTGTTTTGTGGCACTGAGAGTTGAACTTGGGGCCTCATTCACGCCATTACAGAGCCACACCCACAATCCCCAAGCTTCTTACTAACCCTTCAGGTCCACCTGGGAGTGGTTGCCCCACTCAGTCTGGTTCTTTTAGTTGTTTCCTTTTGCTTGGTTTAGTAGACTCTCAGCAGGTGTCAGAAATCCATTGCTTTCCTCTGCCTAACTTGCCGCCTCCTTGCTCCCCCCCTTCTCTTAGGCTTTTCTTTCTAGCCTACTGTGTGCAGCTGTCTGCAGCACTGAAGGGCATTTTGAAACTCCAAGTCCTAAATTTTCTGTTTGATGGAGAAACTATCCCTGTCTTCCCAAAGGCCAAGCAAGTTGCTTCTGAGCATCCTGTCATCCCGAGGGGCCTGCTCTCTCTCTGTCCAGCTCAAGGCTCCAGTGTCCCTAGTCAGGGACATTGAAGAAGGCTTCCTGACAGACCACGCTAGCTCAAGAGAGACACTGCTCAGCCAGCCCCACCCCTCCCCTCAGCAGAAGCCAAAGCAGGCCCCACTCAAGTGGCCATTCCTCCCCAACAACTTCCTTTGAAGGCCTCTGGTGGCTACTTTCCTCCCGGTCCTCAGTGTGCAGGCCACAGGGACTGAAGCGGAGGCCACCTGCCTCCCTCCCAGCACTCACTTTTGGAGGAGACACCTGCCCATCTGCAGTTAGGAAATGTGTCCAGCCAACCAGACTAGCCCAGAGCAGACGCCTCCTACCAGGTCAAAGCAGGGCACAGTGGTTTCTGCGGCTGCCTAGGCCTGAGGAGGCCGGGCCCTTCCCTTGACAGCCCTGAAGAGCTACCTGCCTCAGACACTTCAAGTGCAACAAGGTTTAAAACAACCTCTCGTTCAAAGAAATCAGTCACTCAGCTATTAAAATCAGTGATGGAGTAAGGACACATACAGAGACAAGCAACAAGGACACGGCACAGTGTGGGGTGTTCAGATGGTAACTGCAAATTTTCTTAAATATTCTATTTACTTGAGAAAGAAAGGCAGAGAGAAGTGAAGAGAACGGCGTTCCTAGACACTGCAAAGGAACTCCAACACATGTAACACCTTGTGCATCTGGCTTTATATGGGTACTGGGGGATCAAACTGGGGTCTTGAGGCTTTGTAGGCAACTGCCTTAACCACTGAGCCATCTCTCCAGTCCAGCTGAAAATTTTTTTATCTTTGCTATATGTTTAAATTTTTCCTAGTAAAATAATGGAAGGGGGCCTCAACCCAACACGGGGCCTTATCTGAATCTTATTTTAAAAAATATTTTATTTACTTATTTGCAAGCATAAAGAGAGAGAGAGATTGAATTGCAAAGAACTCCAGATGTATGCACCACTTTGTGCATCTGGCTTCTGTGGGTGCTGGGGGATCAATCGTTAGGCTTTGCAGGCAAGCACCTTAACCTCCAAGCCATCTGTCACAGTCAGCCACAAGTGCTGGGAGGAACCTCCAAACCAAGCACAGTTTGTGGAGGAAAGGATTTACTGAAGCTGTAGATCAGGGGAAGTTCCATAATGGAGAAAGAGGCTGGCTCCCTTTCATCAGTCCAAGCAGAGAAAGAAACCCATCACTAGCAACTCCAAAAGCAAGCAAGCACACTGCATCTCAGACAGCAGGAACTCCAGGCTAGAGTTCAGATTGCTCTTTGAATATGTACAGCTGGAATTCCAGACCCACCCCAGGTCTGGCCAAGGTGGCACACCCTCCAGACAGGCAGCAGGATAAAAACTTTAATAATTAAACTCTTGAATCTATTGGGGGACACCCCTTCACACTACCACACCATCTTTCCAGCCCTGGTTGTTTTAGGGGTAATACTGGTACAGTGGTTGTACTTTTTTTTTTTTAATGGCCAAACCATTTTTATTACACTTTTAGGCAGGGGCTGAAGGCATCAACGGAATTTTCCGTCCTTCGAGGGCCAACCTCCGCGCTCTTGGTTGTACTTTTAAGAGTTCTTGGGCTGGAGATATGGCTCCGTGGCTACAGCTCCTTGCCACCCAAGCATGAGGCCCAGAGTCGAGATCCCTGGCATACACGTAAATGCCAGACAAGTATGGCAACCCACCCATAATCCCAGTGCTCAGGAGGCAGAGAGAAGGGATCCCCAAAGCAAGCTAGCTAGTCCTGGGTTCAAGTGAGCCCCTGCCTCAGTAAATAAGGTGAAAAAGGATTAAGGAAGACACCTGACACTAATCTCTGGTCTCACACACCCACATGCATATGAACACACATACACACATACATGCAAAAAAGTTCTTCTTTAACAAATGCACTAAAATAGTAAAGCGTCAAGGAGCAACAGGCTGACATGGCTCAAATAAGGTTCATGAGTTCATAACCCCTGAAGCCGGCTAATACATAGGCTGCATTTCTTTTCACAGTATTTTGGGGCTGGCTGGCTGGCTCGGTGGTTAAAGGTGCTTGCTTACAAAGCCTGCCACCTCAGCAGCCACAGGTTCAATTCCTTAGCCAACCACATAAAACTGAACAGGCATTCATTTGCAGTGGCAAGAGACTCTGACAGGCACACACATAGACATGTGCAAATAAATGAAAATTGCTTAAAGTATTTTGGGATTTTTTAATAATAAAATGGTTTTGAGGGGCTGGGAGATGGCTCAGTGGTTAAGACACTTACCTGCAAAGCCTACTACCCAGGTTTGATTCCCAC
The DNA here is from genome assembly GCA_004024765.1 of Zapus hudsonius. Taxonomy (NCBI): domain Eukaryota; kingdom Metazoa; phylum Chordata; class Mammalia; order Rodentia; family Dipodidae; genus Zapus; species Zapus hudsonius. The sequence goes on from PVHP010008791.1 coordinate 36,142, forward strand.
ATAAAACCAGATGCACAAAGTGGCCCATGCATGTGAAGTTGGTTTGCAGTGGTTGGAGGCCCTGGTGCACCTGTGTTCTCTCTCCCCCTCCTCCTTGCAAATAAATGAATAAAAATATTTTAATAATAAAAGTGGTTTTTAAAAATATTTTATTTATATATTTAAGAGAGAGAAAGAGACAGAGAATAGAATGGGCAAGTCAGGGCCTCCAGCCACTGCAAAGGAACTCCAGATGCATGAACCACCTTGTGCATCTGGCTTTATGTGGGTACTGGGGAATCGAACTCAGGTCCTTCTGCTTTACAGGCAAGTGCCTTAATCACTGAGCCATCTCTCCAGTCCCAATAAAAGTGTTTTTTAAAAAATACTGAGATGAGCTCTTTGTTTTCAGAAGACCAAACCCAGCACTAGCAGTTCTGAGGTTCCCCTGTTCCTGTCCTGACCAACTCTACACCGGATGTGAGTTTAAAGAAAATGCACAAACTGGAACAACCACCTCAGTCAGTGAAGGAAAAGAGCATCCTCCTCAGACAGGAAGAGAGTGGGGCCTGCTCTGCTTCTGCGCCTGAGTCATCACATCCTACCTGGAGGGTCCCTCCAGCTCCTTCCTCTCCTCACCTGGCATGGAATCAATGTTCTGTGGAGCATTTTCGGTTTTTAGAGAAAGCTCTCACATAGCAGGACCTACATGGGGCCCATGGGGTTCAGCTCCTTTCCTCGGTACCTTCTCTCTTTCCCAAATTATGTCACCATCAGGTTACTGACTGTAAGAGTCTAACAGACCAGGGGAAGTTTTAAGAATCTTCTGGACTGGGGAGAGGGCCTCGCTCACCTTGAGCTTGATCCCCCAGCACCCATGTAAGCAGCTGGACATGGCCTCACACACCTGGAACCCAGTCCTCTGGGAAGTGGAGACTAGAGCTTCACTGAGGCTTGCTGGTCAGCCAGTCTGGCCAAAGGCAGGGAGGAAAAGCAGCTGCTCCACATTCAATGGCACTCACTGGCTTGTTTGTGGGACTCCAGACTGAGGAAGGGTTTTGCCACATGTACATTCTGTGGCCTCTCTGGGCCTTGGCATCCCAACATCTTGCCTTCCTCACAGGGCTGCCTATAAGAATTTAAAAACAACAGAGACCTTGGCTTGCAGAGCACGTGCAGGTGAGTGCATTAAGGATCCGAAGGTTTGCTTTTGTTGCTTTGGCGCTGGGTCTCTCCTACTGAGCTAGCTTTGTTTTCTCTTTTCTGAGACAAGGTTTCAATACATAGTCCAGGCTGGCCTCCAACTTGAGGTGCTTCTGCTTCTGACTCCCAAGAAATGGGATTATAGACGTACGACCATGCAGTCCTGACGCTTTTGCTTTTTAACGCCTATCATTTTGAGGTGTACAGATGGCTCAGTAAAGGAACTTGCTTGCAAAGCCTGAAGGCCCACCTCAGTTCCCCAGTACCCACGTAAAAGCCAGATGCATAAAATGGCTAATGCATCTTGAGTTTGTTGGAGTGGCTGGAGGCCCTGGCACATCCATACTTTCTCCCTCCTTCCCTTCCACTTTGGGATACCAATGAATGAGCCTCTTAGAAATTGCTAGAAAATGGCTTAGGAAGAACAGCCCACAGCATTGCAAGGAGGCCTCAGTTCCTGTCCTCAGCCCAACCTTCCTTGGTGCCACATGCCGTCAGATTCCCACACCTCAGCCAGGAACCTTCAGTGCCCTCACCCCACAGCCAGAGGAGACCTACAATGTAAAGAGGGGAGGAGCTTAGCTCAAAGCCTCACGAGGATCGAGCCAATCGGCCCCTCAGGATCCCTGCATCCTGCAGTCCTTAGACAAACGCCCTGCCCTTCCAGAGCACAAGGCAGGGGCAGGACAAGGTCTGGCTGCTCCCCCGAAGCCTTCTCCCCTTCCTCAGAGCTCTACAACCTAACATGCAATTGCTCTCCAGTCACCATCCTGCCCCTTTCACCAGGGTTCTGGGCTATGCACACTTGAGAGAAAGAGCACGTGGTGAAAAGGATGGACTCAGAAACCTAGGTTCAACTATTGTTTCCACAACTCACTGGCTGGATGACGTTAACTTCCCTGGGCCTCAGTTTCTTTACCTGTAAAGTGGGGCAGATGGGCACCTATCCGATCTTGGAGCAATTGTGGGGAGCGATGACTTGATCAAAGTCCATTGGTTCACGGTAAAGTACTAGATTGGTGCAGGCTATTGCTATTATAATTATCCCATCGGTCCCACAAAGCCTTCCTGGGCTGGGTGGTCTTTGAAAACTTTTCATGTCTGTACTTACTCCCTGCCTCCTTCAGCAAAAGTGAGGGTGTACACGCAGGGGACTCTGGACAGCTCTGCAGGCTGAGCGGAAGGAACCAGACAGGATTTGGGGCTGGAGACGGGGCCCCAGCAGGGTGCTTTCCGGGCCCAACACGAGAGCCCAGCCTAGCCAAACCTGCCCTACTGCTAAAGCCAGGCAGCATGGGGCTCGAGTCGGCCACTGATGAGGAAACTAAGGCTCTGATGCCTCAACAAGCCATGGTCTACGCTGCAAGCAGCTCCGGGGAAGCAAAGATAGAAGAGAGACAGGCAGTCTTCACCTGATGCCCGAGCGTCCCGCCCACGGCACGGATCCACTTCTCGTCGTTACCCGCAAGATCTTAAGGGCGGAGGGCAGACGCCCCCCGGTTCTCGCCCTCCGCGCACCCGATCCACCCGTCGGCGCCCTTTCCTGCCGGGGCAGCACCCTGGCTGCCCGAAGCCCGGCGCGGCGCGCGGGCCCCGTCCCCACTCACCGGCGTCCAGCGAGGTGAGCCTGGCGCTCGGGCTCCGCCGGGTGCCGCCGCCGCCGCCGCCGGCGGGCCAGCCCAGCGCGGGCAGCTGCCGGGCCAGCCGGAGCACGCGGTCCCAGTGGCCCTCGGCGCGCCAGCGCTCCAGCTCGCCCTCCGCCTTCAGGTGGGCGCCGTGCGCGCCCTTCGCAGCCATCTTCGCGCGGGCGCTGGCATGGGAGGCGCGGCCGAGGAGCGCAGACCCGGGCGGGGGCGGCGTCCTGGCTGGGGCGCCGCCGCGGGCGGGGTCGGCGGGAGCGCGGCCGGCATCCGGGGCCCCGGCGGCGGCGGCGGCGGGGGCCCGGGCGGCGGGGGCCGGCGCGCAGCAGGAGCAGCACCCGGGGCACCGCCCGGGGGCTCGGGGCTGGGGCTCCGGCTGCGCGGCCCCCAGGCGTGCAGGAGCAGCCTCCGCCTCTGCCGCAGCAGCTCCTGCCGCCGCTGTCGCCGCCGCCGCTGCAGCTGCAGCCACCACCCTCGCCCGGGGCCGGGGCGTCGCCAGCTGCAGACCCTCCCCGGGCCGCGGCTCCACCCCCGCGGGGGCGCGGCGAGACCTCGGCGAGCCGGGCGCGCGGGCGGCCAGCGCGGCCACAGCAGCCAGGCGCGCGCGGGGCGCTCGCGGCCGCCCCGCCGCCCGGGCCCCGCCGGCTGGAAGCTCACTTTTCTGCTGCGAGGAGCCCGGGCGCCCGGGGGCGCGGCGCTCCCGTCCCTTCGGGACTCCTCCTGGCTGGGGCGAGGCCTCCGCCCCGGCGCCCGGGCTTTGTGTGTCGTCCCTGTCACCGGCGCGTCACAAATCCGGGGCGAGCCGGGCTGCGGCGGGCTCGCCGGCCCGGGACCGCGGGGCCCGGTGCGCCGCCCCGGCGCTGCGCTGCGCCGCGCGGAGCTAGCTGGCCGGCCTGCCGGCCTTTCTAACCTTTCTAACCGGGGACTACCCAGCTGGGTCGAATCTCTGTTGTCTGGGCTTCTGAAAGACCCCAAGCGGCTTCTCCAACTTAATATTTACTTATTTCTTCGTTGTGGTGTCTAAGGACTGATCTGAGCTGCAGGCGGCGCTTGGCAGGGCCCTGGGGCGCTCCGAGTTCTAAGGATTCCAGGGCGGGGCTTTGAGGGAGGGAGCGTTCTGGCTGGGAGGTGAGGACCGTAACCCCGCCCCAGCGAGAGGACCTCACAGCCCCAAACTACAGCAAGGTCAAATGCCTCAAAACCTGTACTTAATAACATGTTGTATGGCCCACATCAAAGCCTTCCCAAGATAGCAGGTTAAAGCAAGCTTTCCAATAGACTCCTAGGAGTTTGAAAGTGACCACTTAACTCCCTACTCCAGGAGGGCTCACCACTGTTTGCCTAGGAAATGACACCTTCAGTGTCAAGAAACTCACTGCTTTTATGTTTCAAGACAGCTGAACAGACTGTAAGGTTTCTGTGTCTGACATGCGAACCAAGATTTTGGGGCTTAGCCACACTGAGCTCTTCCCTACCTAAACCCAGCTCCCCTATGGATATCTTCTTCTCCCCAGTTCCTTCCTGGGGAGCAGGATTTCCTGTCCTTTGAATAGTTCTGAGCACCTGAGATCTGCTGTTGTAGCGGGAACTGGGCACAGTGGGTGAACAGCAGGGGCCTCACTGCTGCACTTCCCCCAGAGTTCGGTTCTCAAAATGCCAAAGAATTGGGCAGTTTCGACAGGGAGCATTTTCTTATCACACACGTTTATTCTAGTCAGTTCGGAGGATTTGGGAAAGAGATAGGGAAACAGCCCAACCATCATATCCAGCCATCATTGTGTGGGGGAGGGAGGTAACACATGGGGGAGGTTTTAACAGAATCTGTGTTGTTCAGCTAAACAAGCAGGAAAAGGAAAGATCATGAGATGGAAGGGTTCATGTGGAAGAGAAACCCAGCCCCTCACCACAGTGTGGGGCTGAGGAGACCTTACTGGTCCCTAGAGAGCCAGAGGTCCTTCTAGGCCATGTGGGTGAGAAAGAGAATTAGCTGATCAGTGAGTATTTCCTGCCCTAGGTGGGCAGGGAGACAGGTGGTTGTTTCATATCTGACCAATCAGTTTTTAGCACCTAGGTTTCAGCTCAAGCTAGACACCTCCCACTCAAGGGGAGGGAGTCTATGGGCTTGTCTGAAACTGTCACACTGTGAACCTCCGGAGGCCAGGAGGAAGATGTAAGAGAAGTGAGACAGCTCTCGTAGGTGAAATTTAGAGTTTACTCAGCTGGCCCAGAAGTGCCTTCTTGGCCTACTGTCAAGCTGGCTTTTTGTTACCCTCTGGCTGTCTTTGATGGTCTCCAGAAGTGGTAGAGAGAAAGGCTGGTTTGGGTCCTGAGAATGCACTGGCCTGACATTCCTATGGGTCACCTGTGGGGCAGGAGTGAACTTTAGGGCGGATAGAAAGGTGACTTGACACAAAGAAACCTTTTCTTCCCAGTTGTCAGCAGCACACTGGGAAGTTGACCTCAGAGGGAGTTGTCACTTGTCTTTTTGACTAAGTCTGGTCACCAATGTGTGTGGGTATGGGGGAAGACACGCACGCACTTCAGATCCATAGCAATTGTCCCTCCACAGGCCTAACCTCCACTCTGCTCTTCCTTCAGGGCCAAGTCTCTGCTCTTCCAATGACCAGCCTTGGGGGGGGGGGGGCAGAGAAACGACCAGAACAAAAATGAAGAGCAGCTGTGATTGTTATCAGTGACATCTGTCTTAGATCAAGGATTAATAGAAAGTGTAGTTGGTATAGTTAAATGTGAAATGTCTCCCATAGGCTCATGTGTGTGAACACTTGGTTCCCAGCTGGTGGCACTGTTTGCGAAGGTTGTAAAGCCCTAGAAGTTGAGCCCTTGCTAGAGAAAGTGGGTCTCTGGGGGTGGGCCTTGAGTTGTAGCCTGGCCCCACTTCCCCTTCACTTTCTGCTTCTTGCCTGCTCGTATGACCACACTGGCCTCCTGCCTTCTCCATGGTCGATGAAATCTCAAGTTGGAAGCTGAAATAAACTGTTTCCTTCTTTAAATTGCTTCTGGTTCTGTATTTGTTCACAGCAACAAGAAACAGATGGCTGGAGAGATAGCTCAGCAGTTAAGGCACTTGCTGCAAAGCCTCAGGTTCAATTCCCCAGTCTCCACGTAAAGCCAAATGCACAAAGTGGTGCATGAATCTGGAGTTTGCAGCAGCTGGAGACCCTGGTGCACCCATATTCATTATCATTCTCTCTCTCCTCTTTGCAAATAAAATAATATTTTTAGAAAGAAGACAGCTGATACATTTGGACATGGTGGTGCACACTTATAATTCCAGCACTCAGAAGGCAGAAGCAGGAGAATTCCTGAGAGCTAAAGGCCTGCCTGGGCTATTCCATAGGGAGTTCTAGATCAGCCAGTATTGAACCCACAAACACCAAGAAAAGACCACAGACTCAAATTTAGGCCAAATTGAAGCAATTTGTGCACACAGGAGCTGGCCAGCGGCTGTCTCACCATAATTCAGGGCTCAGGAAACTAGCAGCCAACAAAGGAAAAAGTTTGATTTTTTTAATCTCCAAAACCTTGGAGCATTTCCAACAAGGAATTTATCGAACAAAAATGCAATTAACCAGGACTTAACAGAGGTGAAATATTGCAGTTAGCTGTAAATTCTATGTGAGTCAAAATAACTAGATAACCTCTTTAAAGCACAAGCAACTTCCAGGACCCTGTCCGTTTCTCAGGACAGCACTCTTCCCTCTCTCTCATAAATTATCCTCTCTCTCATCTTCAAGGACTTCTTTCTGTTAGGTTTTCTGAGATTCTTTGGTTGCTGAGTGGGGAGAAGTTTAGACTCCCTGTAGTTAACTCTTTCAGCAGCCTTACTGGTTTCAGTTTTCTCCCCTCTCACAACTTTTAAAATTAATCCATTTGCCCTATTGGCATTTTCTCCTCTGGATGGCCTGGGTCTTATCATGGTCCAGGAAGAGTGATAGCATAGTCTGCGTGGGGAGATTCTTGAGAGGGGTAGAGCAGTCAGAGAAATTCCAGGCAAGTTCAGATAGATATGGTCAGATCTCACAGAACTTTGTTACAAAATGGTTTCTGACTCCAAGATGGAGTCTGTCAGGTTCTTCACCAGAGTTACGTTGTAAGACCTTGTCTCAGAAAAAAAAAAAAAAAAGTTTTTTTTTTTTTTAAATCTGAAGTCTCTCAGATGAGAGTGTAAGGCAAATTTTGATGGAGCCTGCTCACACAAACCAGCTTTCCAAAAATACCATACAAACAGCTTGGTGACTTCTGAAAATGGAGAAAAATGAGCTTTGACCCTGACAATCTTAGTAGGGATTCCAAGAAAGAAAATGAAATTCATGGTGGTTTGAATTACATGTTCCCCATAAACTCGTGTGTTTTGAATGATAGGTCCCATGCTGGTGACAATTTGGGAAATGAAGCCTTGCTGTTCTGTTGTCAGAGTCAGGCTTATGGATGTCATCACCAACTTCCCCTCGCCAGTGTTTGGCACACTCTCCTGCTGCTGTTGTCCAGCTGATATGCCAGGAGCTGATGTCCAGCCTCCGCTCATGTCTTCCTTTCCCTTGCCATCGTGAAGCTGTCTGTAAGCCAAATAAACCCTTTCCTCCCTGTCGTAGTCAGCCACACGCTGCTGGGATGAATCTCCAAACCAGGCACAATTTTGGGGAGGAAAGTATTTATTGAAAATAATAGATCGGGGGAAGTTCCAATAAAAAAAAAAAAGAAGGAAAAGGCTGGCTCACTTTCACAGAAGCAAGCAGAGGAAGAAACCCATCACCAGCACCTCAAGCAAGCACACTCCAACTCACAAAATAGCAGAATTTCCAGACTTGGGTTCTGGCTGCTGTTTTGCATATGTATCCCTAGAATTTTGCACCCGATTTAGAAAGGGCTAGACCCCAGGAGGCCAGGCCAAAGTGACACTTCCTCCAGCCAGAAGGATAGAGACAATATATAATTATAATAAACACAATAATAATAAATTCTATTGGGGGACATCTATTCAAACTATCACACTCCCACAAGCTGCTTTGGTCAGGTGTTCTGTGCAACAATAGGAAAGACAATGCAATTTCTGGGAAATATGCATTCTTAGCAAGCAACAAAGATTATACAGCCTGGGGCTGGAGAGATGGCTCAGCTGTGAAGGTGCTTGCCTCCAGTGCCTAAGGTCCTGGGTTCAATTCTCCAGTACCCATGTAAACCAGATGCACAGAGTGGCACATGCATTTGGAGTTCCTTTGCAGTGGCTGGAGGCACTGACACATCCTCCCTCCTTCCCTCCCACCCCTCTCCCTGTGAATAAATAAAAATAAAATATTTTTTAAAAAAGATTATATAGCCTGGTTTAAAGCAGACCCTAAAGCCACGGCAACAGAAGACTTAGTGGCTACCTCTAGATGAGGTGCAAAGGGTTTTGTCCCTGGACCATGAGTTAGACTGTGATAAGCTATTAATTTTGATTATTTTCACAAAGTTAAGGATTTGGTGAGATCTCTCATATAGTAAGAGACAGAAAGTCTAAGACACTTAGGTTAGTCCAGAAACACATAGTATTGAAGTGCTAATCTTACCCACAAAAAAAAAAAAAAACCTTGTTCTTGTCTGGATCCCCAGGGAAAAAGATTAACAAGAATTCAGTTCAGTCAAATAACAACAGAAATTTCAGTAATTTGGGGATCACACTGCCTGAGACAAGGAACCTTCATAATTGTCTTTTCTTTAGTTGGCTGGAAACATTTTTTACACCTGGCTTTCTAGAATAAAGGATTTACCTCCATGGGATAAGTCTTGCCTTTCCTTTGACAAATTAATAGCATGGAACTCTCAGGCCCTCTCTAAAATGAACAAATAAGCAGATGTATGCAGGATACAAGAAAATGTCTTTTTCTACATGCACTAGATAAGAACAGAATGAGAGGGCATTTTAAGGCCCATGGGCTCCTGTTTGACCATGAGGGGAAAAGATGAGGGCACCTAGGTGAATTCTAAGGCACGGAAATCTATGTATATTGTTGATTTTTCCTGATGAAAATAAGTATTGATTATTTTGATCTAAAGAGACATTAAGAAGGGGTTAGTAGCCAGGCGTGGTGGCACACGCCTTTAGTCCCAGCACTTGGGAGGCACAGGTAGGAGGATTGGCCATGAGTTCAAGGCCACCCTGAGACTATATAGTGAAGTCCAGGTCAGCCTGGGCTAGAGTGAGCCCCTACCTTAAAAAAAAAAAAACAAAAAAAAATTACAATTGATTTTTAATTTTATAAAGAATAATTTTGCAAAAGCCAGGTGTGGTAGCACATGCCTTTAATCCCAGCACTTGGGACACAAAGGTAGGAGGATCCTTGAGTTCAAGGCCAGCCTTGGACTACAGAGTGAGTTCCAGATGAGCCTGGGCTAGAATGAGAACCTACCTTGAAAAAATCAATTTAAAAAAGTTATTTTGCATTTTCGAAATGGCCATATGACTCTTGTCCTTTATTGTATGGTAATGTATCTTAATTTTCAGATGTTAAACAGTTCTTGAATTTCTGATATAATTTCTGATATACATTCATTCTTTCTTTTTTTATATTTGATTTTGTTTTTATTTCCCCCTACAAATACAAAATGTACCCTGATCACTGTTTCCTCTCATCACCCTCCTTTGTCATTCCTCCTCCACGCCCCCCCATTCAATCTCCTCTTTTTGTTTTTTTTAAACTAGTACAACTAGTCTCTTATCTATTTTGATGTCTTTTTTTTTTTGCCATACTTACATTTTTTTTATTCAGTAGAAACTTTGTATAAACAAGTCATGTGTGTTGGTACCACCATTTCCCTCTTCCCTGCCCCATTCCACTGAGGGCCCCCCTCAGTAATGTTGCTGGTATGCATTATGGGGTTGTGGTCTGTGAGTTGTGCAAGCAGCAGCCTCTGGATATTCCCCCCACCATGGCTCTTACAATCTTTCTGCCCCCCTTCCACAAAGTTCCTGAGCCATGGTGGGTGAGTTTTAAGTCTATTATAGTGTTGAGATCTTAGCAACTTCTAGATTTCTACTTTGGAACTTTTTGAGTCTCCTCAGTGTCTGTCTTCATCACCCTGACGCAGGTTGCTGAGCTCACTGTGGGAGCAGCACTCTTGCTCATCTCTCCACTTCCTCTGTGGTTTCCCCTGGGCCTCATCGGATGTGTTGGGGGGGTTCATCTCCTGCCAGGGAGTCAGCTATTTCAGGCCTTGTTGGTAGAATTGGGCTGTCCACAGTTGTTGCCTTCTGAAAAATACAGATTCTCCAATGGAGAATAAGATCAGCATAGGTTAAATGGGACAAGCATTATTAATTTGGTAATATTATAATGGGTGTAGCTTCTCTTTAAGTTCGTGGTTAGTGGAAGCTTCCCCTTGAAGTCCAGATTCTTGTTCTTCATAGGAATTTGTCTTAGAGTCCAGTTCCAGCTATGGGTTCCTTGCCACTGAGCAGATCTCTTAGCCAATCAGAGCCCTTGATTACCCACCTAGGTTGAGTGCCACTATTGCACAGGTGTAGACATCTTGTCATGCTGGTTGCTACTTTATAGCAGTGTCCCCTGCTTTCTCCCAACATGGTTGGCCAGTTCCCCCTAGCAGCTCATGAAGCACATTCCAACACTACATGGGCTAACCATCTGGGAACTGACTTCCTTCCAGATTCCAGTCACGTCTCTCCATGTTGTGAGTTGCCAGCCTATGGTGTCTTCAGTGATAGGGTCTTATCTTTTACCACAGGTGGGTAATCAAGTGCTTTGACAGAAGCCTATCTTGCTTTGGGGACCTTATAGGGCTTGATGTGGATAGTAATTGATTTCTGGTGCAGGGAATTACAAAGCCAGTGCCAATTGTATTAGAGTTAGACTTCATTTCATTCTCTTCAGGGCCCTTCTTACCAGACAATACTGCTATTCCTTTGGAGAGTTACATGTTTTAGCCTACTGTCCAAGAGTAAGGGTTCTATGACATCAATTCATTTTGGATTTAATTTGTGTATATCTCACCCCACCCTCCCTCTCTGCTCCCCCAAAAAACCTTCCATCCCCATTATCTGCCTCTCAAGTTGCATGTCAGGTTCATGATTTCTTATTTAACCAATATGTTATATAGAAGTATGCAACAACAAGAAAAACACTTTTGGGGGACTGAGGAGATAGTTCAGCAGTTCAAAGTGCTTGTTGCAAAAGCATGAGGGCCTGTGCAGGCCCGAGACCACCCAAGTTCCATTCCCAGTACTTGCCTAAACAGCTGGGAATGGTCATGCACATCTGTATCCTGAGTCCTGAGAGGGACAGACCAGAGAAGCATTGAGGCTTGCTGACTACCACCCCAACCAAGAAAAGGTGAAAATGGTAACACTGGGTTCAGTGGGAGACTTTGTCTCAAGGAAACAGGTGGATGAACAAAAAGAACACCTGATGTTCTCCTCTGGCTTCCATGCATGTGAGCATGGAGGATGTACATATGTACACACATGTGAATATACCACACACATGTGAGCATGGAGGATGCACATCTGTACACACATGTGAATACACCACACATATGTATATGGTACACACACCACATCACACAGCACACTACACCATAATACTCTACACACACGTACACACATGTGCACAAGAACAGGCACATTATATGTGTCTAAAGTAGCATTTGTTTATACTATCCTAAAACTAGAAATTAGGTATTCACCCTTATGTCATCTTGTGTGAGCATGCACTCCCACCTGGAGAGAATTCTGGGGTCCAGAAATTACCATAGGGTTGAACATCACAAGTGCTGTTGAGGGCTGGAGAGATAGATGGCTCAGAGGTTAAAGGCACTTGCTTTCAAAGCCTGATGGCCCAGGTTTGATTCCCCAGTGCCCATGTAAAGCCAGATGAACAGTGGCCCATGCATCTGGAGTTCATTCGCAGCAGCTGGAGGCTGCTATGTGCTCATTCTCTCTCTCTCTCTGTCTCTGTCTCTCTTCTATTTCTCTCTCTGCTTGCAAATAAATAAATAAATTTTTTAAAAGTGTTGTTAACTAGGCTTGTGATTTGGGGGATATATTATTCCCTCACTTATTTGTAAGAATCTGATAAATTCCATGTGTAAGTAATCACAATCAAATAACTTATCCAAAGAGTCTTTACATTATTCTTATTGAATATTTCAGTTTATTTCTCCAGATATATATTATATTTATATAGCTTTAAGCATTCAAAGCACTACTAAGAGGTGTAATTGATGTATTACTTTCACCCCATTCTCATCTGGTCTGGAATTCTCTACATGCAATGAAACATTGAGGCAATTCAAAATGACAGCTGAAGAAAGAGATGCCACATAGGATCCCTCTGGCTACCTGGGCCCCAGTCTTCTCTCTCAATAAATAAAACTTCTCTCTCTCTCCCACATGTGCTGATTCCAACTTGCAAACAAAGGAGATTGGTTCTTTCATCCCAGTAGGGCTCAAAGTTATGGGGATCTTAGTCTATTTAGTTTATAGGCAGCAGATAAAGAGATCTTTACTTTCTTTAATCTATATTTTCAAACCTAGTTATTTCTTCTGAGAGAGGGGAGGAGGAAAAAGAGAGAGGTAGAGAGAGAGAGAGACAGAGAACGAGAGAGACAGAGAGCACACAGGCAGGCATGTGTGGAGGTTGAAGGACAAGTTTTGGGTTGGTCCTCACCTTTCCACCTCATTTGAGGCAGGGACTCTCTCTGAATCCTCACTCTGCCATTCTCTGGGGTTTACAGGTAAATTCTTCAGTCTCTGCCTCCCATCTTGCTCTCAATTTGCTGGGAATACAGAAGCCGCTTCTGGCTTATGTGGGGTCTGGGGATAGAACTCAGGTACTCAGGCCTGAATGGTGAACATTTTATCCATTGAGTCAGCTCCATGTCCCATTATTTGTAGTCTAGAATTGCCATTTTTTTTCTTCATGGTGTTGGGGATTAAAGGCCTCACATATGCTAGGCAAGAAATCTACCACTGAGCTACACCCTCAGCCTGCTTTGCCATTCTTTTGAAGGAATTTGCTGAAAGCTTCTAAGAAAGGTGAGCACTCACCAAGGTCCAAAACAGTTTTTGGAATAGAGATTTCATCAATGGCTCCCTTAATCTCCAGTTGGATTAATCAATAAATTATAGAACACCCACCCATAAATATCTTAGGTGGCTTCTACTTGTGGACCAGTCTTGGGCAAGAATGAAAGCAGATAGGTCAGTTGGGAATCTCTCTCAGAGATAGTTGAAGTAGGAAGAAGTAAATGACAAGGCATGCCTTTTGGTAGTATCAAGAGTAATTGATGAGTGGTGGTGCACGCCTTTAATCCCAGCACTCGGGAGGCAGAAGTAGGAGGATTGCCATGAGTTCAAGGCCACCCTGAGACTACAGAGTGAATTCCAGGTCAGCCTGGGCTAGAGCGAGACCCTACCTCAAAAAACCAAAAAAAAAAAAAAAAAAAAAAAAAGAGTATTTGATGAAAGTTTATAAAGGCATGTAGGGGAGGAGACCTGGAGAAATAGCTCAGCAGTTAACATACTTGCTTGCAAACCCTGATGGCCCAGGTTCTATTCTCCAGTACCCACATAAAGCCAGATGCACAAAGTGGTGCATGCATCTGGAGTTCAGTGGCAAGAGACCCTGGTGTGCCCAAACATTCTTTCTCTGTCTCTCTCTGTCTCAAATAAATATTTTTAAAATGTAGGATGGTTCTGTAAATATGGTGATAAGTCCATGACTAGGGAGATCATAGGCATAGTGGGAAACCTACCATTATGCTAAATGGACATGCTATCAAACTGCATTCTAATTATTTATGTTTATATGTACAAATTGTGATGCTCTCAGCCTTATCAGAGAAACTTTTGTAGTGAACAGAACAACACTGGCTGAAGTGCTAAGATAAGTGGCTACTATGTGCTAAGCCCTAAACAGGAATCTACACCAGTCCCTCCAAGGCTCAAGGAACTTTGTAGAAGAGCAGGTGGAAAGAATGTAAGATTGGAGACTGGGGAAGGGAGCTGTGGAATGCTGTTTCTGGACACAACATGGCGGTTACACTCATGAACTTACAGTAGCTGTGGGTTGTTTCAGGCACAAGACAGAGCCCATCAAAAGCCAAATGCACAAATTGGTGCATTTGTCTGGAATTCCTTCAGGTGTGCCCATACTTCTTTCTCCTTGTAATGATTTTTTTAATATCCTAGAGGAGGGAAGGACTTACAGGGACCCACTCTTCCCAGAGGAGCTCTTGGCAGTTGATAGTTGCTGCAGAAAGTGGGAGTGGGATGGTTCATCTCTGTCAATTCGACAGGATTTAGAATCACCATGGACACAAACTTCTGAGAATGTGTGGGAGGGATTGTCTCCATTAGGTTAATTGAGGTAGGAGGCCTCACCTAACTGTGGACAGAATCATTCCACGGGCTGGGGTCCTAGACTGCATAACAAAAAGAAAGGAAGTTGAGCACAGCATTCATTGATTGTGGACAGAGCGTGACCAGCTGCTTCATGCCCCTGCCACCATCTCTTTCCCGAAATGATAGACTGTGACATGGAACTGTTGGCTGAAATAAGCCCTTCCTTCCTAAATTGCTTCTAGTCAGGTATTAGGTCAGAGTATAAGTAACTGATACAGGGAGTCATGTTCTGCTGTGCTTTTGCTACTAGTAAATTGCCTATGTTCAAGTAAATAAAACCTCACCACACATGTTCATGTAAGCAACCCCAATAAACTCAGTGGGACACATAAAAGATAATGGAATAAGAAATCAGGAAAACCTTGAACAGTTGAATGAATAGCAGTGACATTTACTAAAATGAACAAGATTGTGAGAGGTACAGGTTTGAAAGTGAAAATCAAGATTTTTTCATGTCATGTTAAGTTTGAGATCCCAGTTAAGACATTCATGTGGAAAAGCAAGCAGTTGGGAATCACAAGGGGAAGTGATCCCTAGAGAAATGTATTGAAGTCATATATGTATAAAGGTATCTGAAGCACAGGACTAGATGAAGTCAAGTGACAGTGGGTAGGCACTGGGGACAGAAACTTGGCACTTGGATGTTGAGCAAAGGATGGGAAGCCAGTGATATAGCCCAAGAAATAATAGCGGTGGAGGTAGAACCAAGAGAGTGTGATAGCCTAAAACAAAGGACAGTGTTTCCAAGGAAGAGGAGTCCACAGTGATGTGTGGAGAAGGCAAGTGAAAGCAAAACGAAAAGCAATCAAAGAAAAGACCACTCAATTTGCATGGAGATTGTGGTTTCTTTCAGTAGCATGGGAGAGGGGGAAGAAACCAGAACAAACCCATATGCCAATGGCAATGATCAGGTAGAAAGGGAGCTTTTACAGAAAAAGTGCAAGTGTTTAATCCCAGCAGAGTTCCAGGGCATCCTCAGCTACATAATGAGTTTGAGGGCAGCTTGAACTGCATGAGACCCTGCCTCCAAACAACACAAAAACTCAGAAAAAGTAAAAGCATTGGTCAAAAGAATAGGGACACTATTCATTTACTTCAAGAGCTTCTTAAAGATACCATGAATCATCTCTATTTGTAGCTTCTAGGACAGGGCATAGTAGGCTGGAGGTACTCAACTGTTACCTGGGGTACTGAATAATGAACGACTGGTTGGATGAATGGCAGCTATAGGGCACTCGGAATAATCTAGATTAATGATCTAGATTACCCTAAACTTCCGGATAAGAAAAAGAGGGTATTGAGACAATAAGACCTTTTTAGGGACCTTGGGATACCCCTCCCCCCACGTCCAATAAGGATGACAGCGTTGGCCAACTTTCAAGACACTGATCTACTACAGCAGGGGGCATTCTGGACTCTTCCCACAGTGAATACCAATGGAGGGGGCCCCTCAGGGAAAGGGAGGACTCAGGGATCTAGAGTTTAACCTTTTATAAAATAAAAATAAATAATAATAAAAAGAGATCATCATTTGGGAGGCAGATAGGAGGCTTACTGAGTTGGAGGCCAGCCTGGGCTGGAGCGAGGCCCTGCCTCGAATCCCCGCCATGGATACAAATGGGAGAACGAATCTTAAGAAATGCAGTCCTACACTATGTTAGAATGGAAATGACCACGAGAGACCACTCTGAAAGGAAAGGTTTTTAATAGGAGGAAAAACGAGCTGCCGGGCACTTTCACCAAGGGTGGCAAAAGGCGCACGAGGCAGGTTTAGATCAGGGTTTTAAAGGGAAAAATGTTCAGGTTGGGGTCTGGTTGGTCACATGAGGTTGGGTG
>PVHP010008792.1:0-52209 GCA_004024765.1 Zapus hudsonius
GACATGAATGAGATGAAGCTCACCAAATCAAACATAGACACCAGACTGAATTTAATGGAGAGAAATATGAATGAATTCAGAAACGAATTAAGTGAATTGAAGGTCAACCAACTACAGGAGGACCTAAACAATCAATTGATTAAATTTGATGGGGACTTAAGAACACATTAAAATGATTTTCAGGAATCCCTAGCAAAAAAAAATAGATTGAAAATTAGATCTCACCAAAGAATTGGAGTCTATAAACAAAATTATAGCAGAAACCAAAAATGAAATGGAGTTGTTAAAAACCTCCCTAGAATCAATCAGTCCCAGAATCGACAATCTGGAGGACAGACTCTCAGGCACTGAGGACAAGACAGAAGGAATTAATAAGGAAGTCATAGGATTCAACAAATTCAAGAAATCAAGTGAGCAAAATTTGAGGGATCTATGGGATACGATAAAGAGGTCCAATATTAGAATCATGGGGTCCCAGAGGGAGAAGAAGCCCAGGCTAAGGGTATAGGAAACATTTTCAACAGAATTATTCAAGAAAAAGTTCCCTATCTAACAAGAGAAAGCCCACTCAACTTTCAAGGGGCCCAGAGGACTCCAAACAGACAGGACATGAAGAGGAATTCTCCAAGACACATTTTATTTAATATGCCCAAATTAGAAAGCAAAGAGAAAATACTCAAAGCTGCTAGAGAAAAGCAAACCATAACTTATAAAGGAAAATCCATCAGACTTACCTCAGACTTCTCATTAGAAACTAGGAAAGCCAGAAGGGCATAGAATAATGCTTTTCAGGGCCTAAAGAATTATGGCATTCAACCTAGACTATTGTACCCAGCAAAGCTATGCCTCTTAATAGATGGAGAAGTGAAAGTGTTCCATAAAGGAAACCAGCACTACGACTATTTCAAAACAAAGCCAAAATTTCAGAAGGTCCTACAAGAGATATCCTAAACAGAAGGAACAAGAAATCTACCTCAGAAGAGTACCAGAGATCAGGCATGACAATCACAGTCAGTGTGCTAAGAACAGCAGCATAGACAACAACCCCCATTAACCCTTCATCATGGCAGGGATTAAAGCAAACCTCACAGTTATATCACTGAATATAAATGGACTTAACTCCCCTTTAAAAAGACACAGACTTGCAGGGTGGATCAGAAAAAGGTACCCTTCCATCTGCTGCCTTCAGGAAATGCACTTTGCCTCTAAAGACAGCAATCTTCTTAGAGTAAAAGGATGGAAAACAGTTTATCAGGCGTGTGGAAGTAAAAAGCAAGCAGGTGTGGCTACATTGATCTCTGACAAAATAGACTTTACACCAACATCAATTAAAAAGGATAATGATGGTCACTTCTTACACATCAAAGGAATGATCCACCAGGAAGATATCACCATCATCAACATATACACACCAAACTTGGGTGCAAAACAGTTCATAAAGGAAACCCTACTCAAAAATAAAGCAGAAATAGACTCTAATTCCATCATAGTAGGAGACTTTAATACACCTCTATCAGCTCTAGACAGATCTGATTATCTGTCTAGAGCTGATCAAACCAAACAGAAGATCAGCAGGGACATAACGGAGCTCAAAAACACCATTGACCAGCTGGGGATAACATATTTACAAAACGTTCTACCCCAAAGACACAGAATATACATTCTTCTCAGCAACGCATGGGACTTATTCTAGAATTGATTACATATTAGGTCAGAAATCTTCCCTAAACAAATTCAGGAAGATCAATGTAGTTCCTTGAATCATATCAAACCATAGTGCATTAAAGGTAAAAATTAACATTTGAACAGGATCCAGAAAATACACAAAGTACTAGTGCCTGAATAATTCATTCCTAAAATATGATTGGGTCATCCAAGAAATAAAACAGGAAAATCAGAATTTCCTAGTAATAAATGATGACGATAACCCATCTTATCAGAACTTGTGGGACACAATAAAGGCAGTCCTAAGGGGAAACTTCATTGCAATAAATGCCTTAATATAAAAGACAGAGAGGTCTCAAATCAATAGCCTAACCATGCACCTAAGTTCATTGGAACAGACGGATAAAGCTAACCCGAGGAGCGTAAGATGAAAGGAAATAATTAAAATTAGAGCTGAGGTTAGTGAATTGGAAATAAAGAAAACAATTAAAAATAGATGTATCAAAGAGTTGGTTCTTTGAAAAAGTTAATAAGATTGACAAACCCCTGGCCAATCTAATCAAAACAAGAAGTGAGAAAGCCCAAATCAACAAAATCAGAAAGGACAATGGTGAGATCACAACAAGTCCCAAAGATATTGGAAGAATCATCAGGTCATACTTCCAAAACCTCTACTCCACAAAATTAGAGAACCTGGAATAAATGGATAAGTTTTTGGACACCTACCAACTGCCAAAGCTTAACCTAGAGCAGATAAAAGCACTAAATAAACCTATCACATCCACAGAGATTGAAGATGTAATAAAAACCTTCCCAAAAGGAAAAGCCCAGGACCAGATGGTTTCTCAGCTGAATTCTACCAAGCCTTCATCACAGAGCTGAAACCACTCTTTCTGAAGCTTTTTAGAAACATAGAAAAAGAGGGAAGGCTCCCAAACACCTTCTATGAAGCTACCATTGCCCTAATCCCCAAACTAGGCAAGGATCCACCAAAAAAGAGAACTATAGACCCATATCTCTGATGAACTTAGTTGGAAAAATCCTGAACAAAGTCCTAGCAAACTGGATTCAATGCTACATCAAAAATATTATCCATCCTGACCAAGTTGGCTTTATCCCAGAGATGCAGGGATGGTTCAACATACGCAAGTTGATAAATGTAATACATCACAAAATGCGCTCAACCACAAAAACCACATGATTATTTTAATAGATGCGGAGAAGGCCTTTGACAAAATTCAACACCACTTCATGTTCAAAGCTCTGGAAAGAATAGGCATAGATGGCCTATACCTCAATTTAATAAAGACAATTTACAAAACTCTTAAAGCACAAATCATTCTCAATGGGGAACAACTCAACGAGTTCCCACTCAATTCAGGAATAAGACATGGGTGTCCACTCTCACCACTGCTCTTCAACATAGTGCTTGAAGTTCTAGCACAAGTGATAAGACAAGCAAAGGACATAAAAGGAATACAAATTAGAAAGGAAGAAATTAAAATATCCCTCTTTGCAGATGACATGATCCTTTATATATCAGACCCAAAGAATAGTATCAGTAACCTCTTGAAGGTGATTAATGCCTTCTGCAATGTGGCAGGATACAAAATTAACACACAAAAATCAGTAGCCTTTCTTTATGCAGAAGACAAGCAGACAGAAAAAGACATCAGAGAGACTGTTCCATTTACCATAGCCTCAAAGAAAATCAAATACCTTGGAATATCACTATCCAAGGTTGTAAAGGACTTATATAAGGAAAATATTGAAACACTCAAAAAGGAAATAGAGGAGGACGTGAGAAGATGGAAAGATATTGCATGTTCATGGATAGGGAGAATCAATATAGTAAAAATGGCAATCCTGCCAAAAGCGATTTACAGATTCAATGCCATGCCGATAAAAATCCCAATCTCTTTCTTCACAGACATAGAAAAAATAATCTCTAAATTCATTTGGCAGGGCAAAAGACCTTGGATAGCCAAAACTATTCTAAGTAAAAAATCCTACTCAGGAGGTATCACCATCCCTGATTTGAAAACATACTATAAAGCCATAAGTAACGAAAACAGCATGGTACTGGCATAAAAAGAGAAAGACAGATAAATGGAACAGAATGAAGACCCAGCTTTGAATGGAAATAATTTCAGTTATATGGTCTTTGAAAACGGGGCCAACAATATATGCTGGGCCAAAGATAGCATCGTCAACAAATGGTGCTAGAGGAATTGGATAAACACATGTAAAAAAATGAAAATAGACCCACTCCTTTCACCATGCACAATAATCAACTCCAAATGGATCAGAGACCTTAATATAAATCCGGTAACCGTGAACTCCCTGGAAGAAAAAATAGGAGGAACTCTACATGAAATAGGAGTTGGAAAAAATTTCCTGAGCAAATCTCCAGCAGCCCAGGAAATACGACAAACACTTAACCAATGGGACCTGATCAGGCTCAAAAGCTTCTGTACAGACAAACAAACCATACTCAGAGCCAATAGACCCACTTCAAATTGGGAAATGATTTTCGCTAGCCACAACTCTGACTTAGGCCTAATTTCCAAAACCTACAGAGAACTCAAAAAAATTAAAAACAAAAACCCAAAATGCCCCCTCACAAAATGGGGCACTGATCTTAACAGAGAATTCACGGAGGAGGAAACACAAATGGCCTTGACTCATTTAAGAAAGTGCTCAGCATCATTAAGCATCAGGGAAATGCAAATCAAAACCACAATGAGATACCATCTTACCCCTGTCAGAATGGCAATCATAAAGAAAACCAACAACAATCGTTGCTGGTGAGGATGCGGGGGAAAAAGTAACCCTCATTCACTGCTGGTGGGATTGCAAACTTGTTGAACCGTATGGAAAACAGTGTGGAGACTCCTAGACAGAATGCACATAGAACTACCAATGGACCCAGCTATCCCTCTACTAGGCATCTACCTGCAAGATGCCACATCTCAATGCAGAAACATTTGTACACCTATATTTATAGCAGCACAATTCATAATAGCCAAGAATTGGAATCAACCCAAATGCTCATTCATGGAGGAATGGACAGGGAAACTGTGTATATTTACACAATGGAATTCTACTCAGGTAAAAGGAAAAATGACATATTGAAATTTAGGAAAAATGGTCTGACTTTGAGCAGATCTTACTTAGCGAACACTCAAAAGAACAGAGAATAGAACGCCACATATTCTCCCTCATATGTGGTCCTTAACCAGGATAACTGTTTTCTCTATGCAGACTAGTAGAAACAAGTGAGAGGTTATGAATAAGGTGTAATGGAAGGGGGGAGGGGAATGTCTTAAGCATGAGACTATACCAAATTAGGTGCAAAGACATAAAATCCTCACAAGCATACTGTGACCTACAGAGCAAGTTGTGGGCGTCAACTGGCAAGAGGGGCTATGAGTAGTAGGGTAGAATGTCTAAGCCTGTGAATAATTGAGCATTCTGACAACCCCAGGTCCCAGCCACCAGTTCCTTCCCTCACTAAGCTGTTGACCAACGTGACCCATGAAGTTCCAACAACAAGACAGAATTCTGTCAAAGCTCTTGAACACCTTCCCCAGGCCTGAGGCAAAACCCTATTGCAGATGAAACCACAGAATGCGTTCGATCAGCATCGAGAGGCCCTTCGAGGTCTGGAATGTTAACCAGCCCCCAGATAGCAGTTAGTGCAGTGCTGGAAGACACTACACAAGCTGCCATAGGAAGCAGATCAACAAAAGCTGGAGTAAATAGACCACTGGCATGAAACACAGTCTGTGGCCATGAGTAGGCTGACCACACCTCCTACTGGGAGAGAACAGCAAACCAAGAAAGGAGCACTTGTGCAATGGAGGAGCCCCAGCCTGGGGGAGACAATCAATAGCTATTTAATTCGGCCAAATATTACACTCAGTCAGGGGGAACCCTTGATTGGAACTGGGGATTCAGGGAGATAGGCACCAGATCCCATACTCTTGGGCTCCCAAGAAAAGATGCACTATGCGAGCGACTAACAGGCAGGCTACTAAAAATAAAATCTAGGTAATCCAGAATGGTGTATATTTGTTAACCTATACTGATCTCACTCTCCGATGGAGATTGTGCTTTTATTTTTCAGGAGGCATCGAGAGAGCTGTGGCCCATATAACCCTACCCACCAGCCGCAGATAGAAAGCTGAGATCCTGGCAAGAGATGAGCCACCACAGTCATATCGTGGAGGATCAATATGGAACCCTGCAGAGAATGACAGGATGAACAAGGGACCCACAGCTACAGCCATTAAATCAACACAGGATAAGGCAGTGAGACAGAAACCCATGATTCTTGGCACAAAACCTCTAAGCTCACAACATTAAAGCAGCCTTAATACTCACCCACCACGACTCAGGGAACTGAGCGGAAGAGGGGGGCAGAAAGATTGTGAGAGTTGTGGTGGGCGAGATTATCAGAGGCATGGCATCCCTCAGTAATAACACACTTGGGTCAGGAGAACCTGGCTGAATACTAAACTATCCCTGGTCCCCTACCACAAAGACTGATCCAGACGGCCCACGGAGAAGGATATCCAGCTGACTGGGGATGGGGAGCGGGGGCATTGGGGAATTGGGGATAATAACTCAATGGTGGCCCACTAAACAATGTAACTCATTATGGACAATAAAAAAAAAACTTAACACATTGGACTACATCTAGGTTTAAATTTGTTCAAAAATCTTGCCTGGAGTACCATGGGAGTAGGGGTCAAGACTGACAAAAGATGATTCAGCTGAGGAAAGAAAAAAAAATGAATAATTTGAGACAATTGCTTGGCTGGGGGTATATCTCAGCGGTAGAGCATTTGACTGCAATTTTAAGAATTCAAAGCTTTTCAAACACAGTAATAAAAACTAGAAAGCATGCTATGCGACTCATGATCATTAAACCTGGAATATCATGGAGATAAGTTTATAAACCACACCAAAATAAAATTAATGCTTTTTCCAAAATTTTCAGCCAAAATATTTCTAAAAAACATTTAAAATAACTTTGTTGAATTATAATCATGAAATATATTGGCACATTGTCTCCATTCTCTTTTAATACCTGTCAACTCTTCCCACAGTGAAGTGAAGATTAAAATATTTTGCTGCCACACAGTATTGTACTATCTAACTCAATTTCCCAGTAAACTATTTTAAAATATGGTTGCTATTAAGACGATCAATCAAGTTATAAATTTCCTGTGGAATGACTCCACTTAGGCTGGAAGCCAATCTATTACACACATATTGCTTGTTTAAATATTTAAAAGAGCCAATAGCTCGACCTTTATCTAAACATGTGAAAAAAAAACAAACATAAACATTTTATAAGTAAAGTAAGTCTTACAGTAGGAAGCTTGATTTTTCAACTGGTATGGACAAAAGTTGGGTGTGTCAGGGCACTTTGCTGGCCTTTTCAGACTGTTCATGCACTGGCTGAAATATACACCCTGTCTGTCCCACATTATTGCTTTCATAGTTTATCATTTACTATATTTATTTTTTAAGCAATTACCAAAGATATTTCTTGGGAAGTAAAACAGATTCTGAGCAATTCAAACTGAAGCATGGATATGGACTCCTTTGCTCTTGGGGCAGAACAAAATAGCTAGCCAAAGCTGGTTTTGCATTAATGACTGCCGTTTTGAATGTTGATGAATAATACCACTGTTCAGAGGCTGTGAGCACAGCCATCTTCCTCCTCTGAGGCTACACTGGATCCTACCTTCCTGTCTGTGCAGCTTTATCCCAAGGCAATCAGAACCAAGGCTGTGATCAGAAGTAGTAGACAATCCTGAAGTCCCATTCCCCATTCCATGCAAACATGGTTTTTAAGCTATTATCATGATTAACTTTACTGGAAGGTCTTCTACTAGAAGAAAGATACACTAGTTATTGTACCCTGAAAGTTAAACAATTAGGGGCCAAACTGATTTAGTCAACATTCATAACCCCCTACCCTATGGACAGATCCAGTATGTACACTGAGGAGGGACCCCAGTGGGTAGGGGACAGAGATGAGGGAAATGGGGGCACCTTTATAAGATTTGCTCATACAATGTATATACTTACTCATAATAAAGATATTAAAAAAGAGCTTGGGATTTGGTGGCTTTCCTTCTAGGTTTTATTCTTCACCCCATAACTTAACATAACTCATACTAATAAGAGTCATTATTTATTAAAGGTACCCTATATAAGGCACATTTGTTACCTTATTTCATCTTCACAAATATTCTGTGAAACAGATACTGTACAGAAGGTTTAGGCACTTGTTTAAAATCTTGGGGTTGAAGGGTAGTGGCAAAATTTAATCTCCAACAGTCTGACTCTCTCCAGAGAATGTGTGAATATGAGCAAATTTTCCTTGCTGAGTCTGTTTCCTCATCTGTAACATGAATATAATGTTTCCTAAGCTGCAAAACTGAGAGAAATGAGATGTCTAAAGATTTCCAGCTATAATAGTATGTGAATGAGAAATGATTGCTATTATTTTGATTGAAACATTGGATAACAGTAGAGGCTCATTATCATTCAGCTAGCGATAGAATATGAGTTGACTCGGGCTGGAGAGATGGCTCAGCGGTTAAGGCACTTGCCTCCAGTGCCCAAGGCCCTGGGTTCAATTCCCCAGGACCCACATACGCCAGACCCACAAGGTGGTGGCCCTGGTGTTCTCTCTCTCTCTCTCTCTCTCTCCTTGAAAATGAATAAATAAAATATTAAAAAAAGAATGAGTTGACTCATGAATGTTTTAGGATATGTGCTATACTAGAAAGAATACAGAAGTAGGAGTTAGAGAAGCCATGTTGCCTCCATGTGATGTGAGGCAAGAAGCTGTGAGATCTAAGACAAGTTACTCAGCCACTCCAGGCTTTGTTTTCTCATCAGCTAAGGGTTAGGACTGAACCACCTAATTTATCCCTAAGAATACTGGTTTCCAGAGGGTAGTCTTAAGTCAGAGTATTATTCTCAGTTCCTGCCAGTACGGGTTCTAGTCATGAGTTTCTCTTTATTTACCTCCCCATTATAGTGAGTGCAAAGCTTTCAGAAGCCTTTGGAAAAATATTCTTTCAGTGAGGATACTCAGGGAATATGTTTAAGAGAGCATCTCATCCTACAAATATAAGAACACTTGGCACACTTAAGTTCTTGATGCTCTTTAGGCTTATGAACCAGATACTGAAGAACTGTAGAACTTAAGAAGTAATCATATCAAAAACCCACATTTGTTTATTGTGATTTATGCCTCAACTTTGCTTGGCGATATGGAAAGATCAATGTGCCTGTCTTCTTGTCCATGTTTACTATTAGTCTTTCAAATATAGGTTTACTAATAATTTAATTTTTTATTGTTAATGATTAGAAACTCTCAATGAACATGTCTTGTGATGATACTCCCATTTTCCTCCTCCCTGCACCCAACCCACTGAGGGATCTCCATTGCTGGAATAGTCTATGGGATGGGGGGTTATGAATTATACAAGCAGTAGCCAATTTTTGTGTGTACTAACAATTAATTTAATCATGTTATTTAAAGGAAAATAATTTTGCTATATCTGACTAGATGTTATACTTCATGGAGTATTTTTAGAATAATACTTTTCTGAAATTCCCTGAAGTCATAAAATAGCAGTCTTACCAGATGGTGATAACAAACTGGAAATATCAGCATTTTCTGTCAAGGAAAAGGTAATTTAAAATTAGTTTCATTTATTCACACATTTGTAGGAGATTAACATCTTCAATGTCAGTGAATATGAATTGAGCTTCAAATAACTACCAAAAGAGGGCAACATGTTAATTTACTATTATTTTCAACACCCTCAATCAGTATTTCTTTTCATTCTCTTTAAATACAACTCTCTAGAGAAACATTCTTTCCAATTTTTAACTGTTGACAGTGTTCATTATACTATATAATAATTAGGTACATTTTAAGATCACAACCTTAAAGCAGCCTTAAATAAGATCACAACCTTAAAGCAGCCTTAATAGTCATCCACCACGACTCAGGGAACTATGCGGAAGAGGGGGCGGAAAGATTGTAAGAGCCGTGGTGGATGAGATTATCCAGAGGCATGGCCAGGAGAACCTGGCTGAATACTAGGCTATCCATGGTCCCCTGTCACAAGGACTGATCCAGACGACCCATGGAAGAGGTTATCCAGCGGAGTGGGGAGGGGAGGGCAGAGGGGAATTGGGGATAACAACTCATTGTTTGCCCACTAAATGTTGTAACTCATTATGGACAATAAATTATTAAAAAAAAAATAATTAGGTACATTTCAAACTAAGGACATGACTAAGAGCTTGAGTGGTTAGCTAATATTCATTAAAATATGAAGCAATGAGGCTGGCAAGATAGCCAGTCAGTAAAGTGCTTGCTGTGAAAGTGTGTGTATTCCCAGAACCCATGTATAACAGGTGTGGTGGTGTGTGCTTGTAATCCCAGTACTTGAGGCATAGAGACAGGTAGATCCCAGAGGCAAGGTAACTAGTTACACTGGCCAAATTAGTAATCTATGAGTTCAGTAAGAAACCCTGTCTCGAGACTAGAGAGATGGCTTAGCGGTACAGGGACTCGCTTGCAAAGCCTAAAGATGGGAGTTCGATTCCCCAGTACCCACATAAAGCCAGATGCACAAGGCAGCATATGCTTCTGAAGTTTGTTTGCAGGGGCAAGAGGCCCTGACATATCTATCTTCTCTCTCTCTCTCTCTCTC
The DNA here is from genome assembly GCA_004024765.1 of Zapus hudsonius. Lineage (NCBI taxonomy): Eukaryota > Metazoa > Chordata > Mammalia > Rodentia > Dipodidae > Zapus > Zapus hudsonius. Next base: position 10,425 of record PVHP010008792.1, read on the forward strand.
TCTCTCTCTCTCTCTTTCTCTCTCTTTCTCTCTCTCTCCTTGTGAATAAACAAATAAAAATGGCCATTTAAAAAAAGAATCTTAAAAAAACCAACCCTGTCTCAATATATAAGGTGGGGATAGTTGAGGAAGACACCTGACTTTGACCTGTGACCTCCACATGCATGCACACACATGCATGTGCACACATACATGCTTATGCCTCTGTACATGCAGGCATGTATATACACATTAACCATGCCACCACACATATGTGCAAAAATATGAAATAAATATGTACATCTTCATAAATTAAAGTTTTACTAACTGTTCTTTATAGCACAGAAGTTCCACTTACTTATCCTATTTATTTATTTATTTATTATTTTTTTTTTTTTGGTTTTTTGAGGTAGCCCACTCTAGCCCAGGCTGACCTGGAATTCACTCTGTAGTCTCAGGCTGGCCTCGAACTCACAGCGATCCTCCTACCTCTGCCTCCCAAGTGCTGGGATTAAAGGTGTGCACCACCATGCCTGGCAACTTATCCTATTTCTTTTTTTTTTAATTTAATATTTATTGTCCATAATGAGTTACATTATTTAGTGGGCAAACCATGCGTTGTTATCCCGACTTCCCCAATTCCCCCCCTCCCCATCCCTGATCAGTTGTATATCCTCCTTCGTGGGCTGTCTGTATTAGTCCTTGTGGCAAGGGATCCTGTATATCTTAGTACTCATCCGGTCTTCCTGGCCCAAGTGTGTTGTTACTGATGGGTGCTATGGCTCCTATTTCTTATAAGTTGAACTAGATCAGACATCCATGGTGTTTAAATTACAAGAGCAGCTGAGATATTTATTTTGGGAAAATGCTCAGGTCTCTTAAAAGAAAAAATAATTAATTCTACTTTTTCCTGTACAAAAAAATAATACAAACTTATTAGAGACACTTTAGAAATGACAGATACAAAGGAAGAAAAGAAAAACCACCTATAATTGTACCACTTGGAGAAAAATGATGTTAATATTTTAGCATATGTTGTTTTCATTCTATAAGCATATCTACATATATAGAGAGAGATATATAGGCATATGTGTATGTACATTTATAATAAGGATCATATCACAAAAATTATTTATGTCAATTTTTCTTATATTAGTATATCCAGAAAATTATCCTATATCATTAAATAGTGTGATGGATATGTAGCATTTCATAGATTAGATTTACTATTTGTCTATATATTTATCTTAAAATTTATCTTAAAAATTCCTTTTAAGGAATATTTTGGTGTGGAAAATTTTTTTCATGATTACAAACAATGCTGGATTTTTTGCATACATACATGGCTATTTCTTTGGAATTTCATAAATTTTAATTGTCAAATGCTCTATAGAAAACTTAAACTAATTGATACTACCTTTTACTGTACACAAAAGTTTTATTTCCATAAATCTTCATTCATATGGAGTGAAATATAATTTTTGCCTGTGTATATATCTATGAAGTATGTGTGGGGGCATGTATTATGGGTGGGTGCTTGTGCATGTATATGGAGGCCAGAAGTGGATGTTGGGTGTTCTCTTCAAACATTCTCTACCTTACTTTTTTTAGTGACAGGGTCTCTAACTGTACCTGTAGCTCATCAATTTGGCTATACTAGCTAGCCAGAGGCCCTAGGGATCTGCTCATCACTGCTTCCCCAGTGCTGGGATTACAGGTCTACACCACCTTCCTTGTCTGGCTTTTATGTGAGTTCTGAGGTACTGGGGAACTGAAACCAGGCCGGCAGGTTTTACAAGCAAGTGTCTTAAACCACTGAGCCATCTCCCCAAACCCCCTCTGCCACTTTTAAAAAACTCACATAATTTGATTGGGTCTACCCAGGTAATACACGTCAATCCTCCTGATTCTCATGATCCTTAATATTGAAAACATCTGCAAAAACTTTTTGTTATGCAAATTTTCATCCTATCTTGTAAAATTGAAAGTATTATAGACTATGATGCATTGATGGCAACTCTCTGGCCCTTTAAAGCATGCTCTGGCTACAGAAGCTGATGGAGATAGCTGCCTCCACTTTATATCTTATAGCATTTATTGGTTAAACCATTTGTTTAATATTTGGACATGTTATTTAATATTTCCACTGTGTCTTGGGCTGTGCAAATTATAAATAATAAAAGTTTATTTGGTTCACATTTCTATTGTCTGGGAAGCACAAAATAGAGAGGCTGTTACATTGTGAGGGTCTCCCCTCTACATCATAGCATGGTAGTGAGCTCACAAGACAGTGATTACTAACTCACTCTAGTGAGAATGTACTAATCCCTGCATGAAGCAAAGCACCATGACCTAATCACCTTTCAAAGGCCTTACCTCTCAATGACATCACAGAAGTAATTAAATTTTAACCTAATTTTATGAGGGAGCATTCTAACCATGGCATACTATATGATTTGTTTATCTAACTACTAGATGCCTAGCAGCTTATACTTCATATGCTATACTCGAGGAGTCCAGGCTAATGTCTTGTATTTTAGAGCTGTTAAAAAATACTTTTCATCGAACAATGAAATCATGAAGACATTTCTCATATCTGTCATCACAGAGATCTTGCCTACCATGTTCAAGGCCCTAGGTTTGATCCTTAGCACTGTAAAAAAAAAGAAAGAAAAAGAAATATCTACCAGTCAGGGATCAAGTCAGGAATCCATGACAGGAAGATCAACAAGAGGAATTTAACTCAGGGAAACAGTGCAAAGTAGAGGACTGAAGCAACCGAAAGATCAGCAACAGCAGAAAGCTGCTGTCACTAAAGGAAGAGGAATGGAGATGAAATTACTAGATCTCAGGGAACAGAAACATAGAGCAGGAGTTTAAGAAGGAGACCCAACACCAGATAGCACCAAGCCCACTAAAGAAACCCATTCATGCAATTCTGTTTCTCTAGAACCACTCCTGGTACCAAATTCTGTATTAGTCAGGATTCTCTAAAGGAACAGAACCAGCAGAATGATTTGTAATAAACAAAAAGGGGATTAATTGGATTAGTTCATGGCAGTCCCACAATAGCAGTTTGCAAGCCCGAGAGTCTAGAAACCAGTTTGCCGCTCAGTCAACATGGCTGGATGCCTCAGCAGTCCCAATCCAGCACTGAAGGTCTGGGGTTCCTGGGAAACCGTTGGTCTTGTCAGTCCAGGCTGGAAGGCTGAGGAAGCTTCGTTCCAATGCCAACGAAGAGATACATGACAAGCACTAGAAGGCAGGGAGGCAGGGAGAGACAGAGATTTCTTTCCCCGTTTTATAGTCTTAGGGTGGGGCCTTGCAACCCTATCCCAGACTTGTTGGCTTCCTGAGTCTGTGGAATTTCCTTCCTGCACTGCCCCCACAGGAAGGGATGTTAATTTCCGATTTCCCTGATCTTCCTTACATACATCCTGCCACCTACTAAGAGGGTTACCTTCCTGTGAAGAACATCAGAGACCCACCAAATATAATTTAAAAGATCAAGTTGACAAAAAAAAACCTAACTATCACAGTTCTCTACAATGCAAAGCAGAAAAAGGGAAGGATGGGAAATGGACTTGAGAATAATGAGGCAAAATGGTCAAGGTAGAGTCCATGAAAATACTTCTTGGATGATTATTCCTAAGACAGTGATATGTGGAAGAGTAGTTATGGCTGCCAATCACAGCAGAGATGTCATGTAACAGATCTTACAACTGTATACTAAAATGCTCATTCAAATCCATATGCAAAACAATATTAAAAAGTCAGCAATAATGATCCTAATGCAGTGACCTCAATAATATACGTACTATTGACTTTTCCTCTTTGCCTATTGTCTGTCCATGCTTGATTTATAGTACCGCCTTCCAAATAAACTGTCTGCACCCAGTTCACACAAAACCATGTCTGAGTGTTGTTCAAGTGTTCCTCTCCGTTACTTGACACTGTGGGAGACATGAAGACTTCAAATATAAAATGGTTGCCTTAAAGCTTACTGTGGTAATGCCAATGAATCTACTTCTAACACATCAGCCCCATGTTGGATGGGAAAAAATAAATACTTAATCTTTTAGAAGTAAATCTAAAAAGGATACAGCCAGGCCCCCTTGCATGAACATTTTAGACCCAACTGAAACTTGTAATTCAGTGGCAGATCTCCTCTGAACTGAGTTACTATTCCATGGAGAGATGATTAACAATAAACTACCATGCCTAGGCACTTTTATATGGGAATCCTAAACAAAACAATATTTTTATTCTTATATTGGATTTCTGGATCTTGGGATAATAAACACTCTTCCAGAGATTACATTTTCAGATTTTACTACATAACCAAAATAGATGTATAAAAGCATTTTTAATTTGGCACATCTGAAACATATTTACTTGAACTGTGACCATCTCACATCACACCACTCAATAAGTACTCTTACATAACATATTTATTAAAAGATTAATAATGACATCACTAAAGAAAACTTCAGCTCTTAGCTGATGGAACTTCCCAAAAAATAGATGGTCAGCAATTCTAGATGCACTTGACTGGTCAAAATGGGAAGAAGGTGAAAGAAAGTGTTCTTGACCCTCCAGGAACTGACTGCTACTCTTCTCCCAGCTACACACTTGACCAGCCTATCCTCTCATCCAGTACTTTATCTTCCAGAATGAGGACCTAGCACTCTGAGAGGTCTATGGACTGCCTCACCCTACAAGAATCTATTAAATACATCTTGAAGCATGTATAAATTACTGAAACAAAATACAAAATTATGTGTGTATTTATTGGCTTTTTTTTCCAGGAGACAGTCCCCAAAGTTAGTTTGTCATATATTTACATAACATTGCTATGATTGGGAAGTACATGAATATTAAGTTATTTGGCCCTCATAACAACAACCATATGAAGTAAGCTCTCCCAATCATATAGTCAGGGCCTTTAACAAATTAATTCATCTGCACTTCAACCTCCTATCTGGGAATGGGGGTAAAAGTAATCATATTAAGATATATCATGAAAATACAGAGAAAAAGTGCTGCTGATGTCAGTATGTCAGTGATACAATGATGCTCTCTCTAGGTCTCATGTTCCCAATGACTCATCTGAAAAAATGTTCTTCCTGTTTTGTGCAGTTCTTTTACCTCAGTTCATTTTATCTCTTTATATTATTTGCTTCCAATTTTGAAAAATACCCATGATGTCACATTGGAAATGTGAGAGTAGAGAAGCAGAGAGCTTCTGGAGTTCTGACACCCATAGCTTATGTTTTAGAAGTTATTGTGGAAAGTGAAGACCAGGTGAAGTTACAAGGAAGTGGAAAGCACAGCTAATTAAGATGCTTTAAATAGTCTGTGGGATGTACAATCTCTCTAGGGGTCATAGTGTGCTCTCTAAAATACTATTTTATCTAGGCTGGGTATGATAGTACAGATCTGTAATCCTAGCACTTCAGAAGATGAGGTAGGACGATCTAGAGTTTGAGGCCATCCTGGGCTACAGAGACCTTGTCCCTAAATAAAAATTTAAAAAATTTCTAATTATAACTATAATAAGTGTTTATGTGGGGGAAAATACTAAAACCACTGAAAAATACAAAGAAAAATGTACAAGATACTCATAATCTTACTACTCAAAGATAATGTGATTCTTGGAAGGACCTTCCAAATATCTTTGGTCAGCCATGGAATTGAAACAACTAAATCAAACCTTGGGAAATGTTAAAATTATATTTTATTTCAAATTATTAACAGATAAACAATTGAGCTCCCAAACAAAGCTGGGTGTGGTAGCACACTCCTTTAATCCAAACACTTGGGAGGCTGAGGGTAGGAGGATAACCATGAGTTTAAATATGGCTAGCCTGGGCTACAGAGTGAATTCCAGGCCAGCCTAGATTACTGATACCCTACCTCCAAATATTTTGAGATCTTTAGCATTCTCTAATACATATGATGGCTTTATGATATATTATCTTGGCTAGGCTAAGTGCCTTTCCCAAATTTCTTTCTCTATATGGATCTAGTGGCTGTGGGATTCAAAAGAGCTGTTTTAGAATTTGCATGTGTTTGTGGTGTGCATGTATGTGCCAGCATGTATATGTGGGTGTGTGTCAGAGGTTGATATCATGTGTCTTCTTCAATTACTCTCCACCTTATTTTTTGAGACAAGGTCTCTCTGTCTGAACTTGGAGCTCATCAATTTAAATCCCAGGGATTGTCCAGTCTCTGCCTCCCTGGCTCTGGCAATACAAGTGCACAAAACAATGTTCAGCTATTTTTTTAACTATGGGGTCCAAACTCAGGTCCTTATGCTTGCATAGCAATGAATCATCTCCCCAGCTTCTCATACAGATATAATTATCAGCTATTTCACTTTTTTTTTTACTATGCTACTAGGCCTGAAACTGCTTCATGTCCCCCTAGATCCTGTATCTGTGTCAAGTATGCCAATAATTTTGTGATTAGAAAGCCTACTTTCTGCAGGACATCCATATCACACCAAGGTGAAAGTCACCAAGAACCAATATAGAATTCATTCTATTCTCATGTACTGCAATTCATGCTTGTGTCTTCTAACTTGTTCTGCTCTCCCATGTTATATCCATCCTCCCTTCCCACTGCCTTCCTTTAGCTGTTCTTTGTGATTGAACCCTGATTTACAAGAAATAGGAAAGTTTTAAAATAGTTAAATAGCTGTGCTGTCCAACATGACAGTCACTAGACACATGTGGCTATTTAAATTTAAATTAAGCAGGCAGTTCTGTTACTCTCATGCCCCCTGTTGTCACTACAGTCTACTAAATATATTTTTCTAACATTTTAAAAATTAATTGAAGTGAAATATAATTAAAAATAAGTACCCAGCCTGGTTTAAAGTGCTCAGTGTGGCTGGTGGTCACTTTATTGGGTAGCACAGTTAGTTATAGAAACTTTGGACCATAATAATTCTGGCTAATATTTACTGAATTCTTACATTGTGTTGGATGCATTGCAGGAGTCTGTTTTACGTGCATTAACTGGTATAGTTTTGCGAGACAGGTACTGCCACTTTTCGGATAAGCAAACTCAAGTACAAGGATTAAATGCAATGTCAAACTCAGGGGTTAAGATCTGGCACCTGTGGTTTATACAGTCAACTGTCAGGACCTAGAATCACCTATGAAACTAGTCTCTGGGTATGTCTGTGAGGGAAGTCCCATCTTAACTATTGGCTGTATCATTCCATGAACTGCCTGGGGTCCTGGACTTTATAAAAAGGAGATAGCTGAATGAACTCCAACATCCAATACTCTCTGCTTCCTCATAGTGGACTGAATGTGACCAGCTGCCTCGAGGTCCTCCCACCATGTCATCCCTTCTATGATAGCCTGTAACTTTGAACTGTATGCTGAAACAAACCCTTCCTCCCTTAAATTGATTTTCGTCAGGTATTTTGTCTCAGCAACGAGAAAAGGGTATCATTTAAGGACCAGATTGATGGAACTACTTTCTTCAATATGAAGATTCCAAGTTTGCTCTGGACAGTGGCATCCAGCAGACAATCAGGCAAAAAGGATGAGGGGAATCATGTGGAACATTTTTAATGTTTAGGCCCAGAAGTGGCACACATCACTTGTGCCCACATCCATTGGTCAGAACTCACCACTGTTCATTTGACCACTGTTAATTACATGGGTGGGTGGAAATGTAGTCTAGCCTGTGAGCTGAGGAAGAAACAAGCTTTGGTGCTTTGCCAGCCCTGTTTGCCACATTAAATAACTAATGATGAGACAAGATCAGTGCTAACATCCCTTCCCCCAGCCACCATTTTCTCTCTTGTTCTTTATCATAGCATCAGCAAGGTCACCAGTCAAGCAGTCAAAATGAACAGGAAGAGGAGTCTTTGCTACTTTCAGGCTGAATATGAGTTTCCCTTTCTTTGTGACTCATGCTTCCAGTTTTGCTTCCAGCAAGCATCCAGATCATGGTTCTTCCAGGACCCTCAAGAGTGGGACTACCATGTGACAAGCCAGTTGTGTAAACAACTACGTACTGGTAAAAACCACTTTGAAGTCTCATCTAGACTCTAACTCTGTCTTGATCATCCTCTCTATATGAATAAAATTAATTTCTAATAGATGAATGAGCATCCTGCTAACCAAGCCTTAAATGTGATTGTGAGACCTGAGATCAGGCTGGGAAATGGCTCAGTGGATAAAATGCTTGCCATGAGAGCATGAAGACCCAAGTTCAGATCCCCAGCACCTAGTAAAGTACTGGGTGTGGCAGTGCATGTCTGTTATCCCAGGACTGGGGAGGTGGCAACAGGATGCTCCCTGGTGCTCACTGATTAGCTAGTCTAGCCAAGTCTGTGAGCTCTGGGTTCTTATGAACAGTCATATGCACAAGCACACACACACAGACTTGCCTCTCCAGGAAACCTCAGGGGTTTAGATCCTGGATCTGCCTTCAGTAGGATCCTAGTATTTTTCTGCTTTTATTTCTTTTGCTGTAAAATAGGCTTGATTACTCTGAATAAAATTATATTTATAAAACATTTTATCAAAATAGTACCAATAACAGTTTATAAATATTGTTCAGACTATACAATCTCATCCTTAGGTGAAGTGTAATAAAGTAGGTATCTAACCAGGTATTTAGCCATCAGTTTGACAGCCTGCTGCAGAGTGATTTCCAAGTCAGTCTAAGCTAATGTGAGACCCTGCTTCAAAGAAATAATAAAGAGAATATTTTCCCTTTATTCAAATAATGTGATATTTATAAAGGATATTTTTAGAAATCATGAAGATAGTTTCTTCCATGATTTGCATGTATATAACTTTCATCCTAACAAGAGAACATTCTTATCTATTCTCTAATGTTTGGTTAGTAAGAATATCTACGAGAACACTGTCAAATTCAAGTTTCAGAAACATGAAATGATTTGTCAAAGTTTATTCATTTATTCTAACTTGTTTTTCTTCTTTTTTAAATCCATTTTAAAAATTTGTTATTGTTGGTATATTTATTATCCTTAATTAGATACATTGTATGAGCAAATCTGTTTTTGAATTATATCTTTATTATCCATAATTACATATACTGAATGAGCAAATAATGTGTTGTCCCAAATTCCCCTCCTCCCTGTCACCAACCCACTGGGGGCCCTCCTCGGTGGGTGTACTGGATTAGTTCATGGGATAGGGTGTTATGAATAGCACAGGAGGTAGTCAGGTTCAGCCCCCTTTGTGTGTTGTTGCTGAGGGGGTCCATGTCTCTGGATATTCTCCCCCACGGTGGCTCTTACAATCTTTCCGTTCCCTCTTCCTCTCAGTTCCCTGAGTCATGGTGGGTGAGTTTTAAGTCTGCTTTATTGTTTAAATCTTAACTGTCTCTGTACTTCTGCTTTGGGTTGTATTGGATATCATTGATGTCTGTCTCACTGACCTATCCTGGGTTAACTGACTTGCTGTGGTGATTTTTGAAGACCCACTGTGTGCCATGCACTGGAGTTACATTATAGGGAGGAATAAAATGAGTTCCTGACCTCAAATAGTTCATATTCTTATGATATTATACAATTAATTGAAAGCTTTAAAATTCCACTTTGAAAATGAAATTCAAACTCTGCTTATACCCCAAGCCTAGAATGTGTCAAAGTTATTGTGCATCTCAATATGTGTAATGACAAAGCACACTTTATAGTAACAGCAAGCAAAAATATCTAGGTAGCTGAAAGACTGCCCAGCTGTATGGTCAGTTCTTAGCCATCCAATCAATCAGATCATTATAAGTAATTTAAATTTACTTTTTTTTGTGTTTGCTGTTGTTTTGAGAGTCTCACTCTAGTCCAGGCTGAAGTGAAATTCACTCTGTAGCAGGCTGTCAAACTAATGGCAATCCTCCTACCTCAGCCTCCTGAGTACAAGTGCTGGTATACCACCATACTGGGTTATAAATTGACTTATTAAAGCAAGATTAGTACCCATTTTGTAATTTCATTTTATTTTTTTAATTAAAAATTCTATACTGTTTTAAATACTAAAGTACCACAAAAGTAACTTTTCATATATACTCTGCATTTCTGAACATAAAGCAAAGGAATTGGTTTGGGACAAACAGGACACCAATGTTAAAGAATAAATGCAATTGCCACCACATCACTGTGAATGCATCTTTAATTTATCTTGGTAGTTTGTTTATGGCACTGAGATCTTACTAGCATGAGACCCCTTGCCAAAATCAATGTTCTTCTTGTTATTTCTCAAAACAGGGATGTATCAGTTTCTCAAGGTATATTTCAACAGCATGTTCCCATAGAGCTTAAATCAATGGAACTGTTGCTTTTATTCTGCAGACCTTTTAAAATCTTTACCCAGTGCTTTGGGGGTACAAATGAATCCCAGAATGAATGAATCATGGCAAAGTCTTGTAAAGACTTTTTTAACTGCCTCAGTGACTAAACACTGGGGAAGTGGGTAAGAGCACAAGTTCTAGAATCCCATCACCTCCATTTTCCAGCTATGTGAACCTGGAAGTGATTCAAATTGTCCAAGCCCAAAATAAGCACTTTTGGCAGACAGTTCTGAGGAGCTACTTTCAGGATCCTTGTACTGTTAATTCTGGATAACCTATAAGCTTCCTCATTTCTCAGAGCATCCACCTTCCATCAGCAAAGTGAGATTTAATGGAAATGTCTCTGTCTACCTCAAGGAGACAGTTACATGACATATTTCAAGATACTTTGTAAACCATGAAGACTTTCAGAAATGTCCAGTTGTGTTGTTGTTGCTACTACTATTGTCAGTATTCAGGTACAATAAGCTGAGACTACTGGATCCCACAAAATGACACAGAGGCTTTCCACAAAAGGCCAGCCAATTATAGCACTGGCAACTTGGGGATTTACTACTCTGGAGCTAGTAGTCATTTGAAAATCAAGAGATTAGCTTCATTGTACTTTTAAAAGACTTTGAAACTGCCTCATGTTACAAATGTAGTTTAACATGGTGAGGAAACAATCCAGCCAGCAAAGTACTTGTTTTGAAAGAGTGAGGACCTGAGTTCAATCCCCAGAACCCATGTATTTAAAAAAAAATAGAAAAGAAGAGAAAAGCTTGGCATGGTACGTACTTGTAATCCCAGTACTGTGGAGAGAGAGACAGGCAGTTTCCTGAGGCTCACTGGCCAGTCAGTCTAGCCTTCTTGGTCAATGAAAGAATCTGTCTCAAAAAAAAAAGGTGTGTGGTGGTTCAAGTACACCCAAGGTTGTCCTCTGGCCTCCACATGCAGGCACACATATGTGCATGAACATGCATATATAAAAACTTATGCACAAAAATGTAATTTGAAAAATTAAAGCTTTTGGTCTACTGACATAGCTCAGTGGTAGAGAGCTAGCCAAGCCCTGGGTTCAACACCTAGCACTCAAGTAAAGAAACAAACTTTAAATGGTCTCTACTTTCACAGTAAGAAATTGAATAGGAACATAGCCTTCAAATACACATGGGTCACTTTGAAGAAGACACATATCCAGACTGCATCCCAGAACAATGGCATCACAAGCTCTAGAGCTGGATGCAGGTGGCAAGTTTTTTTTTTTGTTAAGCTCCCCAGGGGATTCCATTGAACAGTCAAGTTTGAGAGCCTGGTATAAGTAAATAGCAATCAGATATCACTCAAGGATTCTCAGTATCCCAGGACAAGGAACTAGGAATCTGAACACTATCACCATTGCATAGTAGCACTCTCACCATGTCATTGTTAAAGACTCTCAATAAGCCACCACTGAGCCCATGCAGCCCATAGAGGAGGGAAAACAATTACTTTAAGGAGGACCCTTGGTAAGGTCCAGCCACCTCAGTGACATCTATGTAAGTTTGGAGGAGCAGCATATGTTGTATTGGAAATAAAATATCTCTAGGCTTTATCCTAAGAACATAAATCAGCTAACCAGAGTTTACTGAGTACTAAGTGTACACTAAATAGGATACAAAGAGAGAAAAGATGGCACGTTTGCCTTCAAGGATGTAAGTAGATAAAACCAGGAAGAGAAAGAGAATTCAAGATATGATTTTGACCCTCAACAAGTCCTAGAAGGGTCCAGACACATCAAGTGTCCACTATCTATTAATTTTGGAATATTTCAACATTTTGGACACAATTGAAATGTAGCAACAGGCACAATAAACAAATGAACAAAAAAGCTGCCGACCTTCCATTGACATCTAGAATTGATCCATCTTGTTTTGGGGCTTCTATTATGTGGTATAGAGAACTAGCGATCCTAAAATCTGATGATTGAAAGAAGCTGTGTGTGCTCAGTGGTAGAGTGCTTGCCTAATATTACAAGGCTATGGGTTCAAACCCCAACACTGCACCCACAAAAAGTACTTTTTGTTATTTATTGCTCTAAGATGTCCCTAGTTGCCTCACTGTCAGTTGAATAAATGAAGAATCTTTGTTTTCCTCCTCTTCCTTCTGTACTCATGATGGTGTCTGGGCTGGGAATGAGTACAAGAATAAAGGACCTGGATCTATGAGCTCACCAGTGCTAACAGTTCAGAGTTCTCATTGGCCTCTCCTGTGATATCCTTTACCCTGAAGGCTTCCACAGTATCCAATCAGCACCCAGTCCTGAAGGCTACATCTAGTGAGACCCCATGGTTCCTTCTCTCAGAATCCTACCCAGATCCGGAGTTCCTTCTCCTGCTCACCCAGCTCCCTTTAGTTCTCAATGCCAAGTGTCTAGCATATCTTTTATCGGGCTGCTGTCTAGGTTGCTCATATCAGTCTTTAGAGCCCTGTTTCCACCCATGGCTTGCATCACAGCTCCCCTCTAGGAACTTGAGTCCTTACAGGAGGAAACAGAAAGTGGGCTATGGTGTCCTCTGCTTCTCTGTTCAGAATCTCTATCACTCACTTCTTCCTGTCAGGGAAACAGTCAGGACCCAAAACAAGTGACCTCATGGGGCTAGGGAGATGGCTCAGTAGGTAAAGGGCTTGCTGTGCAAGCATGAGGAGCTGAGTTTGATACCCAGCATCCACATAAATGCTAATCTATGGGCGTGGTGGTGCATACCTTTAATCCCAGAATTTGGGAGGCAGAGGTAGGATTGCTATGAGCTCAAGACCAGCCGAGACCTCTCACTTCTTTCTACTAGTCTGCTTACAGATTATGGTTAGCCTGGTTAAGGACCACATATGAGGGAGAATATGCAATGTTTGGCTCTCTGTTCTTTTGAGAGATCACTTAGTAGGATCTGCTCCAACTCAGACCATTTTTCCCTAAATTTCAATATGTCATTTTTCCTTTCAGCTGAATAGAATTCCATGGTGTAAATATGCCAGAGTTTTGTTATTCATTCCTCCATGGAGGGGCATTTTGGTTGATTCCAAGCATGAGGCCAAACCAAATTGGGTTCAAAATAATATAAAATCCTCACAAGCATACTGTAACATATTGAGCAAGTAGTGGGCATCGAATGGTAAGAGGGGCCATGAGTAGGAGGGGAAAGAGCCTAAGCCTGTGAATAATTGATCAGTCTTACAAACCCTGGTTCCAGTCACCAGTTCCTTCCCTCACTGAGATGTTGAACAAAGTGACCCATGAGGTTCCAAAAACAAGACAGAATTCTGTCAAAGCTCTTCAGTGCCCTCCCCAGGCCTGAGGCAAAACCCTGTTGCTGAAGAAACCACAGAATGCCATCGATCAGCATCAAGAGACCTGTCGAGGTCCGGAATGGTAACCAGCACCCAGATGGCAGTTAGTGCAGTGCTGGAAGGCACTGCACAAGCTGCCAAGGAAAGCTGGTCAACGACAGCTGGAGCAAACAGAGACCACTGGCATGAAACACAGTCTGCGGCCATGAGTAGGCTGACCACACCTCCTATTGGGAGAGAACAGAGAACCAAGAAAGGAGCACTTGTGCAATGGAGGAGCCTAGGCCTGGGGGAGACAATCAACAGCTTTTAAATTTGGCCAAATATTCCACTCAGTGACGGGGAGCCTCTAACTGGAACTGGGCATTTAGGGCGATATGCACCGGATCCTGGACTCTTGGGCTCCCTAGAAAAGATGCACTATGGGAGCAATTGACAGAGAGGCTACTAAAAATAGAATCTAGGTAATCCAGAATTGTATATATCTGTTAACCTATACTGATCTCACTCTCTGATGGAGATTGTGTTTGTATTTTTCAGAATGCAGCGAGAGAGCTGTGGCCCATCTAACCATACCAACCGACCGTAGGCAGAAAGCTGAGATCCTGGCAAGATATGAGCCACCACAGTCATATCATGGAGGATCCATATGGAACCCTGCAGAGAATGATGGGATGAACAAGGGACCCACAGCCACAGCCATTCAATCAACACAGGATAACCCAGTGAGACAGAAACCAAAGATTTTCGACACAAAGACCCCTAAGTTCTCAACATTAAAGCAGCCTTAATACTCACCCACCATGACTCAGGGAACTGAGCGGAAGAGGGGGCAGAAAGATTGTGAGAGCCTTGGTGGGAGAGAATATCCAGAGGCAAGACACCCCTGAGTAACAACATACTAGGGCCGGGAGAACCGGGCTGACTCCTAGGCTATCCATGGTCCCCTGCCCCAAGGACTGATCCAGACGGCCCACAGAGGAGGCTATCCAACTGATTGGGGATGGGGAAGAGGGACATTGGGGAACTGGGGATAAAAACTCATCATGTATCCACTAAATAATGTAACTCATTATGGACAATAAAAAAAAAGACCAGCCTAGAACTACAGAGTGAGTTCTAGGTCAGCTTAGGCCAGAGTGAGATCCTACCTCGAGAAACCAAGCAAGCAAGGTAACAAACAAACAAAAACCTACTCCAGCTTAATTGGTGAGCTGTAGGTTCAGTGCAAGACCCTGTCTCAAAAAATAAGGTGCAGAGTGACTGGGAAGATACTCACCATCGACTGCTGGCCTCTAAACACATGTGCATGTGCACCCATACCCACCCATGCACCCACACATATACACACAATTTTGTTTTTATAAAGTGACTTGGGCTAGAGAGATGGCTCAGAACTTAAAGCATTTGCCTACAAAGCCTAACAACCCAGGTTCAATTCCCTAGTACCACGTAAAGCCAGATGCACAAAGTGGTGTATGCATCTGGAGTTCCTTTACAGTGGCTGGAGGCCTTCGTGTACCCATTCTCATGCACCCATTCTCTGTCGCGCGCTCTCTCTCTCTTTCTCTCTCTCTCTTTCTCTCTCTGCTTGCAAATAAATAATGAAAGTTTTAAAAAGTAACCTTTTGCCTGGGTGTGTGACTAGGATTTGGAAGGGTTGTGATATTGGCTGAGCTTCAGATCAATGCCATGAGGAACATTTCTAATATGGGACACAGAGAGAGGAAGGAGTTAGAGGAAGAGGACAAGCGCTGGGTTTAGTAGTAGAAGGTAAGGTCAAACAAGACAGATGTCTGACTTTAATAAGCAGGCAGCCTACCTCCTGCCTCCTTGCACATTGAACAACAAATAGTCTAGTGGATAATGGGAGTGAGAAAGACCGGGAGGCCATGGAGAACAGGAATGGTAAAGGGACTTATCACTGGAAATGCCTGTAGCAAGAAAGATCTCGACCCAGCCCAGAGAGGGATTATAGCTTATGAGATCACCAAACTGGCTCAAATGTGTACTTGTTTCCAAATGGGGGAAGACAATTCTGCAGGAATGAAATTATAACCATCTCCCGCTATTATGTCATCTCACCCTCTGGAAAATAGAACAGTTGTACCTAAAGGAAGACCTCCTTCTAAAACCAAATAGAAATAAAAAGGACTTGGTCCAGCCCTGAAGAGCTAAAGGCTGGAGGTGCATATTGTGACCCACCCATTCGAGCTTCTGATAGATTGAAAATACCTGCACAAATGTCATCAAGTTACACAGCTAAAAGTATTGAGGTCTAAGGATTCTTTCTTTTGGCTGGTGACCTCACAAGCGTGTCAGGCCCACCTCTCCATGTTGGCAAGAGCTACTGAGTCATCTCTCAGGCTTCCAGGGTGAAGCTACTGTGTTTGAATCCCAGATCCCCAGAGCCAGGGAACTGCTTCTCTACAATGGCTTGCCCTGGGCTCCTTCTTCTCTTCCCTAGGTCTCAGTGACAGGTTCACTCTATCCTTAAGATACTGATAGTGCCCCAGGAAGCCTGGTGGAGTGTGACTGCACCAGTTAGAATCCAATGGCAAATCTTCCTAGCTGTATGACTGAGAAGTTGACTTAATTTCTTTGATACTCAGTTTCTCCACCTGTAAACAGAGATGAAAAACACTCATCATGAAGAATTTTGGAAAGAGTAAATGAGACCATGTTCACAAAGCACTAGAAGGGTTTGACTGGGAGCAGACTGAGTAATCACTAGTTTTCCTTGCATTAGTCTCTCCCACCCTCTTCCTGACCAACCCTTCCATCTTCCTTCTCACCCAGCACTGATGATGTACTGAAAGGAATTAAGGTGCATAGGAAGTACATGATGAACATAATCTCAGGTGGCAAGGATCACCAGGAAGAGATAACGAGAAAAGGGAGGGCTAGGGATGTTGCTCCGGGACTAAATGCACTTGCTTGCAAGCCTACCAGCTGAGTTTGACTCTCTATCACCCAAGTAAAGCTGTATGCAAAGTGGCACATGTATCTGTGATCTCAACCCGCCTATGGCAATGGGAGGCAGAGCCAGGAGAATCTGGAAGCTTGCAGGCCAGTTATACTGGAACATAAAAGCAAAAAAGCAAACCAAACTAACAAGGAATCCCAATCTCAAGTAGGGTGGAGGGAAAGGACAAACCCTGAAGTTGTCCTTAGATCTCCACACTTGTGATATGACACGTGTACATCCATACACACATATCATACAGATGCACATACCTACATAATTAAAAAAGAGAGAAAAGAGAACGTCAGGGTGAGAGAATTATATTTCATAGAGGTAGGGATATTTGGCTGAACCATGGAGGTGAGTGTGTTTCAAGCTGAGATCCCAAGAAACAAAGGGAGAGAACATTTAAGTGAGATAGAGAAAGAAGTAAAGCTCATAACAGGGGCATTAGTAAGCAGGTTACTACTATGGGCAACTGGATCACAATCCAACTGGGGAACTCTGGGGGAACAATGTAGGACACTCTTCAGCATTGTCCCACAAAAGGACCAAGAAGATGACACTTTTATTGTTGTTTTGGCTGTTATATTTGTTTGGTCCTCATGCTTCTCTAAGTGGAATGTAAATGATCTGGATCAGAGATGAAGTCCTGCTAGTAGCCAGGACTGCTGGGCACACAGCTGACACTCATTACTACACATATGATAGTCAACATGGATGGAGCAAGTCAGCGGTCTTCAGCAGATATCAAGCCACCCTGAAATGAAAGAACTCCACCTCGTCCAAAGCTATTCAGTGAGACACAATGTGTGAGCCATCTGCGAAATCCAACCAACATTTAGGGATTCTCACCATTATGGATTCTACCTTTATTTTTACCTTACAGATGCCAACTACTAAGCAACTGAGCCTCACACAGCAGAGTAGTTAAGAAGGATAAAGGGGGATGGAGAGATTTCTCAGTGGTTAAAGGTCCTTGCTTATAAAGCCTGATGGCCTGGGTTCAATTCCCCAGTACCCACACAAAACCAGATGCACTAAGTGGCACATGCATCTGGAGTTTGTTTGCAGTGGCTGGAGGCCCTGGCATGCCTATTCTCTCTTCCACTTTCTTCTCTCCTCTTGCAAAAAAAAATAATAATAAAGAAGACTGAAGCGGTAGCACATGTCTGTAATCTAAGAACTTGAGAGGTAGTGGCAGGAGGATTGAGAGTTCAAGGCCAGAGTCACCTATGTAATGAGTTTGAAGATAGCCTGTGCTACATGACTGTCACAGAAAGGACAGAAAGAAGGAGGGAGGAAGGGAAAGAAGGACTAAAAAGAAGGCTAGAAGGCAATAGAGTATGGAAATTAAACTTTGTGGTCAGAGGCCCTGAGTTTGAATTGCAATTCTGAAACCTTTTAAAGCTGTTTCACCTAGAGTGAGTTGCTTACCCCTGTACAATGAGCTAATAACAGTACTGTTTTCAAAGGGTTACTGGGTGAGTGTTAGACGACAACCTTTTATATGGGCTTAGAACAGTGACTGGCATGTGGTGGGTTCTATCAAAGTGATCATCAAATAACACAATATTTATTGGGAGTTCTGAGGGACAATAAGGAACTTCTATTTAGCCCTTTCAAGATCCCCAAACACTTAATTCAGAAAAAAAGTCTGCCTTCATGAGTTGCTTTAACATATATTAAGACTTACAACATCTTCCCTGACAAGAAGATGGAGAGACAGGGGATGTATTGACTAGGTGGTAAGTCAAGATCACATTATAGCAGGTGGAAGGCATAGGGAGGCTCTAACCCAGGTTTCACCAGCTTTCTATTCTAGCATGCTGCCAGCAGCAATGTGGTAGCCAGGGCTCTACACTAGTGGTTCTACCTGTGAGCATGCACCAGCTTCACTTGGAGGATTGGTTACAACAGAATGCTGGACCTCCTCTGGAGTTTCCAACTTAACCAGGTGTTGCAGTCAGCTTTCTAGTTGCTGCGCAGAAAGAACCCAAAGGTGGCTTGTGGAGGAATGGGTTTATTTGGCTTACGGACTCGAGGGGAGACTCCATCCTGGCAGGGAAAATGATGGCATGAGCAGAGGGCTGGACATCACCTCTGCCACAGCACTGCAAACAGCGGCAGGAAGGTGTGCCAAATACTGGCAAGGGGGAGCTGGCTTATAACCCCTATAAGCCCGCCCCAACAACACAGCTCTACTGAGGTTCTAATTCCCGAATTGCCATCAGCTGACTATCAATCTATCAGAACACATTCATTTGTTTGTGGGGGACACCTGGATCAAACCATGACACCAGGCTAGGGTGGGCCTGAACTTCTGAGTTCAAAGGTGATGCTGATGGTACTTGTTCAGAAGCTGCATGTTAAGAATTGCTTTAGAAAACCAATTCATGGCTGGGGAGATGGATAAGTAGACAAATCACTTCCAGTGCAAGTGGTATTACATGAGTTCCAATTCCCCACAACCCACTTAAAACCCAGAAGCCATTGTGGGTATCTGACTCCCAGCATACAGATGGCTAGATGAGAGACAGAGACAGGATAATCCACCTGAAGCTCATGGGCCAGATGGTCTGGAGAATGGAGTGGTGAGCATCAAGAGACCCTCAAAAGAAGTGGAAGGTGAGGACCAACACCTGAAAGTTGTCCTCTTACCTACATACCTGCACTGTAGCATGCATGTGTCCCCCTCACATCATATACCCCCCCCAAAAAAAAGGAAAGAAAGAAAGACAAGGAAAGAAACCAATTCATAAATGCTATAGTTTGGACATAGTTTGTTCCCTAAAGACTCCAATGTACTGTCCCAAACTTATTGCTACAGAGAGGTAATGGAGACCTTTAAAAAATGTGGGCCAACTTTCCTAGAGGAAAGTTATCTGGGAAGATCACCCTTTTCCAGAAATCCTGATCCCAGACACCTGACATCAGGACTAACTTGCTAGACCAGCTGCCCATCCACAGGGCTCACATAGAAAACTCCAACCTGAGTCTTGAGGTAGGTTTCTTAAACCTCTTTTCCTTCTGTGGTATTTTGATTCAGGTGTCCCCCATAAACTTGTGTGCTCTGAATGCTTGATTCCCAGCTTGTGGCAATTTGGAAACTGGAGCCTCCTGGAAGTACTGTATTGTTGGGGGCAGGCTTATGGGTGTTATAGCCAGCTTACCCTTGCCAGTGTTTGGCACACCTTCCTGCTGTCGTTTGCCACCTACTGTGGCGGAGGTGATGTCCAGCCTCTGCTCATGCCATCATTTTCCCTGCCGTTATGGAGCTTCCTTGAGTCTGTAAGCCAAAATAAACCCTTTCCTTCACAAGCTGCTTTTGGTAAGGTTCTCTGCCAGCAACTAGAAAGCTGACTGCAACAACCTCCTTGGGAAGATCTATGTATTCCTTCCTTCCCTTAAGTTCCCCTTCTCTTAATGAAGTTCTGGACTTCTCAAAACCCCTCTTGCCTCCTGCAGCAAGAGCTATGTCTTCCTTCCCTTAAGCTCCCTTTCTCTTAAATTTTCCCTCCTAAAGCTCTACACTATAATAAAATCTTTCTGAACCTTAAAAAAAGATGGGCCTAATGTAAGGTTTTTGGTCACTGAGGGTGTAGCCCTGAAGAGGGTGTACTCTGAGCCCCTTGGGCCCTTACTCTTCTTTGTCACCCTCCGTACCTTGCCATGGGTTGAAAGGGCTTCCACTACCATCTATGCCCTGCCATAGACCCAAAAGCAAAGGGGCTAATTGACCATAGGCTGAAACCTTCAAAGCAGTGAGACAAACCTTTGCACTTTTTAGGTTATTTTAAGTATTTTGTTTCAGCAACAGAAAGCCAACTAGCGCAATCAGAAAACTAGAGTAAGAAATATATTTAAATGCTTTGAGCAACCACTCAGCTTTTCCCTACTTAGATCTGCTAAAGAGCTATTCACTTTTCTATTGATCTGCCCTTTTCATATTTTCTTTTCATTTCTTTTCTTTCTTTGACAAGACTTTGCTATGTAGCCAAGAATGACTCACTATATTACCCAGGTTGGTCTTGAAGTCATGCTCCTCCTGCTTCCTCAATGCTGGGATATCAGGCATGCATCACTATGCCAAGCTCATCATTTTAAAATGAAAATTGACAAAAGACTTATTTCTAATGACTACCTTTCATTTGGATAAAAATTTTCACTTGTTTTCCACTTTCCTGTCTCATCTTCCTGTGGTATATAAAAAAGAAAGCACTGAAACATTAAGTGGAAATTCTGGCATCCTGTAGGCTCTGCTACTTCCCTAATCAATAATGTCCCTGGGGACATTTACTCATTAGTAAAATGAGGACAACTAATTTTTGTCCTGCTAATCCCACAGGGATACTTGAATGCCCCAAGGAGATGATCTGTGTGAACATAGTTTATATGGACATCACATGGCCACAATAGAATTTAAGTTTGATATATAGAACAGGAAGGGCTTTCTCTGCCTGTTTGCATCTCCCAACACTTGTGCAGACAGTAGTTTTTGAAGTAGTTCTTGAAGTGTGGTTCCTAGACTAGTTGTCTTAGCATCATATGGAAGCTTCATAGAGATTTCAGTTCTTGGGCCCTGCCCTTGACCTACTAAGTCAAACTCTTAGGTAAGGACCCAGTGATCTGTGCTTCAACAAGCCTCCCAGATAATTCCGAGGCAAATTTATTTTTGAAAACCCTGGTTTGGTGGTTATAAGCACAAAATCTAGACCGCTGGGTTTAAATTCCAACTCTACTACTTTGTCCAGGGGCTAACAACTTTGGGCAAGATACTTCTCTCTGTGAACCTTAGAATGAGACAAGACCAGGAATCCCCTTCACAGGTCTGCTAGGGACAATTAAGCAAGTAGACAGGTGTAAAGCAGGTAGGGATCTTGCATATTGTAAGCTCCAGATGCCCACTGAACTTTGACATTTTTTGTGTGTATACACGTTCATATATGTGTGAGTCCACATGTGTATGCTTGTTTGTGTTTGTGTATGTGCATACACATGGAGGCAAGAGGTTGCTGTTGGTTGTCTTTCTCAATTGCTCTCTACCTTATTTTTAAACTATGTTTGTATATCTGTATGTATGTATGTATGTATGCATACTTATGATGTGTGTATATATATATATTGTGTGTGTGTGTGATGGTACATGAGTGGAGGTCTGAGGACAACCTCAGGGTGTTTGTCTTCTCCCTCAACCCTGTTTGAGACAGGGTCCAACTTGTTATTTTGTTTTGGCCACTTCACTTCATGTGTGTTAAGTCTCACTGGCCCACGAGCTTCTGGATTCTCCAAGTTATTCCTCCTATTGCCATAGGCATGTTGGGGTTTATTCATTAGTTTATATTTTTATTTTGGTTTCTCCAAGATAGGATCTCACTCTAGCCCAGGCTGGCCTTGAACTCACAGTGTTTCTCCTGAGTGCTGGGATTAAAGCCACACGTTACCACTCCCAGGTCTTTATTTTTTAAAATTATTTTTATGAGAGAATATGAATGAGAATAGGTATACCAGGGCCTCATGCCACTGCATGTGAAATCCAGACACACACCATTTTGTGCTGCTGGCTTTACGTGTGTACTGGGGAATCCAACTAAAGCCTACAGGCTTTGCCAAAAAGTACCTTTAACTGCTGAGCCATCTCTCTAGCCCTCAAGTAGACAGTTTTAAATACAAATATCAAAATAGATCATCATACATTTGTTCAGCTGATTTTGGAGAAAGGTGCCAAGACCATGCAAAGGAGAAAGGACAGTCTTTCTTTCTTTCTTTCTTTCTTTCTTTCTTTCTTTCTTTCTTTCTTTCCTCCTTTCTTCTTTTTCTTTTTTTCTTTCTTTGTTTCTTTTTTCTTCAAGGTAGGGTTTCATTTTAGCCCAGGCTTACCTGGGATTCACTATGTAGTCTCAGGGTGGCCTCAAACTCATGGCAATCCTCCTACCTCTGCCTCCTAAGTTCTGGGACTAAAGGCATGTGCCAGGCCAAGGACAGTCTTTTCAACAAATGATGATATGAAAATTGGATATTTCTAGGCACAAAAAATGAACTATATGTGGATCAAAGTACCTAAATTTAACAACTAAGACTGAAAGACTGTAAGAAGAAAGCATAGGAGGAAATCTTCCTGACATTGGATTTGGGAATGATTTCTTGGATATGATACATAAACAATAGAAGCAAACATAGAATTAATTAGACTTCATTAAAACTAAAAATTTGAATGCATGAAAGGACACTGGAGTATAAAAAATGCCCCAAAGAATGGGAGAAGATATTGTCTAACATATATCTGATAAAGGATTAATGTCCTATTATATAAAGGATTCCTAAAGGTCAACAACAATGACAAAACAACTCAATTTAAAAATGGGCAAAGAACTCACCCATGATGTCCACAAAGTAAAAAGGGATTCTGTCAAAGCTCCTGAATACACACCCCAGGCCAAAGGTAAGATCTTACTGCTGAAGAAACCACAGAAAGTCATCGAACAGCACAGAGACCCTTTGAGGTCCAGAACAGTAACCAGGCCTCAGATGGTAGCAAGTGCAGTGCTCATAGGTGCTACATGAGCTGCCAGGTGAAATTGGTCAATGATAGTTGCAGAAGACAGAGACCACTGATATAAAATGCAGACTGTGGCCATGAGTAGGTTGAGCATATTTCCTTCTTGGAGAGACCAGTAAGCCAAGAAGTGAACACTTGTGCAATGGAGGCGCCAAAGCCAAGGGGGTAGTAATCAACAGCTTTTAATTTGGCCAAGAAATCCACTCAGTGACAAGGAACCCTTAACTGGAATTGGGACTCAGGGAAAAATCCTCTGGGATCCTAAATCTTGGGCCCCAGAGAGAAATTCACTTTATCAGAGAACTACAGAGAGGCTACTCTCAATAGAATTGTGCCAATTCAGAAATGTGTATCTCAGTTACCTAAACTGATCTCGCTCTCTAATGGAGACTCTGATTGTATTTTTCAGAAGGCAGTGAGAGAGCCGTGGTCTCTCCAACCCTAACAATGAGCCACAGGTGGATGGCTGACATGCTGGCAAGAAATGAACCATCCCAGGCCTATCATGTAGGCCCCAAATGAAACCCCTCAGAGAGTGATGGGATAAGCAAGAGACCTATAACCACAGCCAATCAGCCAACACAGGATAAGCCAGGGAGACAGACACCAATGATTTTCAACACAACCTAAGGCAGAAGTACAGAGGCCCCTAATACCTCAACAACAAAGCAGACTTAAAACTCACCCACCATGACTCAGGGACCTGAATGTAAGAGGGGGTGGAAAGAATCTAAGAGCCATGGTGGGGAGAATATCCATAGACATTTCCCTCTCAGCAACAACATACAAAGGGGATAGAACCAGGTTGACTCCTAGGCTATCCATAACCCCCTACCTCATAGACTGATCCAGTTTGCTCATGGAGGAGGATACCCAGCTGATTGGGAACAGGGAGGAGGGCAATGGGGACACCAACACATTATTTGCTCATACAGTATATCTATTTTTGGATAACAAATATTTAAAATAAATAAAATAAAAATGGGCAAAGAATTTGAATAGTTTAAAAAGAAGATATATAACTGACCAATAAATATATGAAATGATGCTGACATCAGTAATCACTAAGGAAATTCAAATCAAAGCCACAGTAAGATGCCACTTCATACCTATCATCAAAACAAAACAAAATAACATGTTATCAAGGATGTGGAAAAACTGGAATCCTTGTACATTGATTATAGGAATGTGGAAAATATTTTGACAGTTCCTCAAAAAGTGAAACTCAGAACTACCATATGACTCAACAATTCCAATTCTAGATATAAAACCCATAGATAGGAAGCAGGAACTAAGATATCTGCACACTCATGTTCATAGCAGCAGAAGTCATAGTAGCTAAGAAGTGGAAACAACCCAAATGCACATCAATGGATGAATGGATAAACAAAAATTGGGGCATATATACAATGGACTATTATTCAGGCTTTAAAAGGAATGAAATTGTGATACATAGCTATAACATAGATGGACCTCAAAAGTGCTAAGTGAGGTACATCAGACATAAAGGGAAACATATTACATGTTTCGACTCATATGTGGTAATTAGAAGAGGCAAGTTCACAGACAAAAAGAATAGATTTTTTTAGGGGAGATCAGTACCCAGTAACTAACAGGTTTGATGCTAACATTCTAAAAATGGATAGTGGTGATGGTTGCATAAAAATGTGATTTTACTAAATGGTTAAAATGATAAATATTACATCATGTATATTTTACTATAGAAAAAAACTGAACAAACACATACATACAAATAGACACACAGATAAAGAGAAGGGAAATGGGTACCTTACCATTCAGGGATGTAACCAAAACAACATGAAGACAGATGATAAGAAAGAATATCTTGAACACCAGCAAAGCTTCTTCAGGTCTGCCAACATGGCCACACAGCCCACCATAGAAAAACATCCTGGAATAAGAGAGACAACAGATGATCACAGCTGTCATAATCACTACATCAATCAATACCCAAAGGTCATATCTCAACCAAGAAAACTTCTATTCCATCTCCTTTAAATGAAGTTCCAGAGAATTAGCAATGCCAGGCATTGGAGATATATATGCTATGTTTGGGCAGGAGAGATGGCTTAGTGGTTAAGATACTTGCTTGCAAGCCTGGCAACCCAGGTTCAAATCCCCAGTACCCACTTAAAGCCAGATGCACAAGGTAGCACATTCATCTGGAGTTCATTTGTAGAGGCAGGAGGCCCTGGCATGCACATTCATTTTCTCTCTCTCTCTCTCTCTCTCTCTCTCTCTCTCTCTCTGTAAATAAAATATTTAAATTTTTAAAAGGTCATGTTTATTAAGGGAGAGTCATCTAGTAAGATGTTATATTTAAAATGATAAACACGGTAGTCCACATGCATTTATGAAGAATACAAATATATAAATATATGCAAAGTATCAAGAGGAGAAATTAACAACTAAAATGTTACAGAATTATCACCATCATATAAAGGCTGGTTAAAAAGCATGCTAACATTCAGAAGGGAGTCATAGACTCTACTAAATAATCAGCTTATTTAAGTCTTCTACTGTAAACAGAGCCTAATGCATTTCTTCCTTATTATATCTTATTTTACCATTGTCTGTGTTTTTAGTAGTCAATGAGTCAACATTTTCTGAAAAGGAAAGTTTATATCAGAATTTAAAAGCCTCATTTACCATTCACTTATTTATTCATTTGATCAATCTTTATTAAGGGCTGGTATATGTACAAAAAGTTATATTAGGGCTGGATAGGAGATAATGACAAAAATATATGTGGAAGAATGGGTTTGGGGAGAGCTCGCTACACAGACAGAACTGCAAATGCTAAGATTGTGTCTGTCCTGCTGCTGTGGAGGAGTTGGCCAACAGAGCCCCATGATGAGCAGTCAGTCCCCTTCACTCAAAGGCTCAGGCACAGCAAGGAGCCAGTGAGAGATCATTCAGCACACTCCTATATAGCCAGAGGGAAGGGGCTGTTACCAGTCTGTGTGTACTCAGCTAGCAGAACTTCAAATCCAGCAACCAATGCAGCTCTGCAAGCTGGAGACAGAGTATGCATCCATAGTGGTAAAGGTAAGATAGCAAGAAAATTGATGGGTATGGAAATTATTAGATGATTCTATCCAGACTGAAAAAGACAAGTACCACCTATTCTCTCTCATGTAGATACTACCTTTTTATTTTATATATTTGGGTATAATTATGGGTATAAGTCATGAAGCTAGAAGTGAACTGCTAGAGGGAAAAAGATTTTTCAGAAGGGGGTGATAGAACACATACAACATGAAAGAGAGAAGGAAAATACTGGGGATGGAAGGGTACCAAGAAGGTAGCAGAGAGTGGGAGAGAAGGGTGAGGAAGAACAAAAACAAATTATGCATGAAAATGTCACAATGAGGGCTGATGTGGTAGTTCTGTAGATAAAGTGCTTGCTATGTAAGTGGGAGAAAAGGAGTTCAAATCCCCAGCACCCATATCAATGTCAGGTGGGTGTGGCAGCTCATTGTACTTCCTGAGCTTGGGAGGCAGAGATAGGGGATAACTGAGGTAAATGGCTAACTAGACTAGTTGAATCAGTAAAGTAAGTGAGAAACTCCTCAGTAAATAATGTGGATAGTGACTGAAAAAGACACCTAATATCAACCTCTTGCTTCCATGTACATACACACACACACACAAACACGCACACACATGCCCACAAGCATGCAAACATACATGCACACACATACACACAGATGCAAAAAAAAGAGAAAATGTCGTAATTAAACCTATTATAATGTAATTTAAAAATAAACAAAAAGGATTAAAAAAAGAGGGGCTGTAATAATCATAGAAGTGGACACAAGGAAGGGGATTTCTGATGTACAGGTAATGTTCTGGGAGATGATCACATATGTGTGTTCAGTTTTTGAAATTCATTGATTTGTACATTATATATGTTTCAATGAAAAGCTTTTTTAAATTTTATTTTTATTTATTTATTTGCAAGGAGAGAGAGAGAGAGAGAGAGAGAGAGAGAGAGAGAGAGAGAGAGAGAGAGAGAGAGAGAATGTGGCCAGAGCCTTCAGCTGCTACAAAGGAACTCCAGATGCATGCACCACTTTGTGCATCTGGCTTTACATGGGTACTGGGGAATCAAACCTAGGTCGTTGGGCTTTGTAGGCAAGTACCTTGAGACATATCTCCAGCCCCAATAAAAAGCCTTTTAACTTTTTTTTTCGAGGTAGTATCTCACTCTAGACCAGGCTGACCTATAATGTACTGTAGTCCTCCTAGGCTGGCCTTGAACTTGTGACAATCCTCCTACCTATACCTTCCAAATGCTGGGTTTAAAGGCATGCACCACCAAGCCCAGCATCTTTTTAACTTTTAAGTTAATATACACTTAAGTTTTTATAAATGTTATGTGTGTAGGTGTGGGCACACATGTGCCAGGGTATACATGTGGAGGTCACAAGACAACTTTTGCATTTGTTCTTGCTGTTACATTTCATTTGAGAGGCAAGATCATTCTCAACGCCACTCTGCCACTGTAATTCTTTTTGCTGAGAGTTTCTGGCAAATTCTACTATGTGTCTCTCATCTCATAATAACAGTGCTGATATTACAGAAGCCCTCCATGCCTTCTGGTTTTTTATGTGGGGTCTGAGGATCCAACTTGCATACTCGGGCTTGAGCAGCAAGCACTTAATACACTATGCTATCTCCCCAGCCTTATTCTAAGTTTTTAAACTCTGTTCCATCAAAAAAGCACTACCCTTTGTAAGCCATTATTTAGTAAACTAAAGCACTACAAAAAAACTCTGTCCTCTGCTGGTGGGATTGCAAACTTATAAAACCACTATGGAAGGCAGTGTTAAGGCTCCTGAAAAAGATGCAAATAGAGCTATCAATGGACCCAGCTTCTCCTCTACTGGGCATCTACCCTCAATATTCATTGCTCCAGCACAGGGACATTTGCTCAACCTTGCTTATAGCAGCTCAATTCATAATAGCTAAGAATTGAAATCAACCCAAATGCCCATCACTGGATGAATGGATATCAAAGTGGTGGTACATACACACTATGGAATTATATTCAACTGTAAAGAAAAATGACATAATGAAATTTAAAGAAAAGTGGATGGACTTGGAAGAGATCATACTTAGCAAACTCACACAAGAACAGAGAGACAAATGCCACATATTCTCCCTCATCTGCAGTTCCTAACCAGGTTAAACTTAAATAGTAAGCAAACCTGACAGGTGAACTGAGAGACTGACGAAAGGGATGGTATTTGAGGGGGTGGGGAGAATGGGAAGGTGGGGGGATATGCACTAATCTAAACCAATAATGAATTGATGTCATAAAACCCTTACTTTTATACAGTAAGCTCTCGAGGAAACTGTGGAAATTGTCTGGTAAGATGGGCCCTGAAGGAACTGAGCAGAAGAGGGGGCATAAAGATTGTAAGAGCCATGGTTGGAGAGATTACCCCGAGACATAACCCTCCTCAGCTACAATTCATAATGGGAGTCAACCTTGTTGCCTCCTGTGATATCCATAACCTCTTGCCACATGGATTGATCCAGTGTGCCCACTGAGGAGGATACTCAGTGGATTGGGGAGAGCTGGGAGGGAAATGGGAATATAAGCACAATATTTAATCAATGTATTAAATTTTGGGCAATAAAGATTAAAAAAAAAAAAGACGGGCCCTGAATACGGTGGGAGGAAGCCTAACCCCAAAACAAGATGCTCTGGCCTATAACTCTCAGTCCCAGTAATTGGTTACTTCTCCACACTGAGTTGTTGATCAAAGAGACCCAAGAGGTCCCCAAAACAAGACAGGCTTATGTCAAACCTCTTGACTTCCCACCCCACGCAAAAGATAAGGCCCTATTACTGAAGATACCACAGACTGTCATCACACAACACTGAGAGACCCTGTTGGATCCAGAAAAGTAACTAGCTCCCAGATGGTAGCCTGTGTAGTGCTGGAAGGTATTGCATGAGCTGCCAGGGGAAATTGGCCAATGATATTTGGAGGAAACAGAGGTCATTGATATACAACATCAACCAATGTTACGAGGATACTGAGTACACTGCTATATAGCAGAAACCAGCAAGCCAAGAAGTACTCATCTGTGCAATGGCAGTGCTAAACCTAGGTGGCTAATCAATGGTTTGCTGATTGGATAAGAGATCCACTCAATGGCAAGGAACCCTTAGCTGGAACTGGGATCCAAGGGAAACTCTTATAGAGACCAAGAACCTGGACTCCAAGGGGAAACTCCCACTAACCAGGGATCCACAGAGAGGCTACACCCATTAGAATCTCACCAAATCAACAATGTTTGTCTTATTTAACCTATACTGATCTCACTCTCCATTGGAGATTCTGTTTGTATTTTTAAGAAGGCAGTGAGAACCATGGACAACCGAATTCCACCAACAAGCCATGGAATGATAGCAGACACCCAGGCAGGAGATGAACCTCTGCTAACTCATTATCTAGGGCCCAAACGAAACCTTTGAAGAAGAGGCGAGGTGAGCAGGAGAACTACCTCCACTGTAAGTCAGATAACCTATGAAAGGGTAATGGAGAAAGACACTGAGGATACCCAACACAGTCCAAAGCAGAAATCCAGAGACTCTTAAGATCTCAACAGTAAAGCAGACTTAAAACTCACTCACCATGACTCAGGGAACTTTGTGGAAGAGGGGGCAGAAAAATTTTACCCCTATGCCATGGACCAGTCCAGGAATCCCACTGAGGAGGGCCCCTAGTGGGTTGGGGACAGGGAGGAGGGAATGGGGGTACACCATCACAAGACTTGCTCATACAATGTATCTAATTATTAACAATTAATAAGTTAAAAAATAGAACTACTCTGTCCTATACAAATGCTTTAGGCTCTACTCTACCTGGAATTGGTAGAGTTGATTTAGAAGAATTAATGGATAAGTATTTTCTTTTAGCACTAGAAGAGTATCAGAGAAGAATGCATCTGGAAATAAATTCAAAATCCACCTAGTCTTAAATCCTTATTCTCAAGAGACCCAACAGGCTCTACGTAAATTCTCTGCAACTTATTCTTGACCTCTTAGGGAAGGGCTTAAGTGGTGTATAAGATACAGCCAAAGATAAAATAGTGTACACAATGATTGGTTAATCCTTTGATCAAAATAAGCTATGTCTTATGCTTAACTCTCAAATGCAGGTAGGAAATGTCAGAATGAAGACTAACCCCAGCAATCATGTTAAAAAGCTGGGTATGATGGCACATACCTATAATCACCACCACTCAGAAGGCAGAGGTAAGAGGACTGCTGTGAGTTTGAGACCAGCCTGGGACTACATAATGAATTCCAGGTAATCCTGAGCTACAGCAAGACCCTGCCTCCAAAACAAAATAGAACAGAACAAAACAAAACAAAACACACACACACACACACACACACACACACACACACACACACACACACAACCAACTTTTGTTGAAAGGGAGGGCGGGGGGGGGGCAGGATGGCAAATGCTTTTAATTCCATTAGTCAGAATGCTAAGGTAAGAGGATCCCTGTGAGTCCAAGGCCAGCCTGGAGCTACAGAGTGAGTTCCAAATCAATGTAGGCTAAAGTGGAAACCTTACCTTGAAAAAAAAACTAAGAGAGAGAGGGAGGGAAAGAGAAAGAAGAGAATCTGAATGTGGGAACTAAGGAGATAGTCCAGTTGGTGAAGTACTTGATGTGCATTCAGCAAATCTCTCAGAAAAAAAATTTCTTTAGTCTTACAGGAATCAATTAGGTTAGGTTATGTAGACTAATCTTTTGTTGAATACAATTTAAAACCACAATTAAACTATTGAAAGCATTTTCTTAAACAAGCAAAGCAAAATTAAAGATCAAACAGGAAGCTAAGAAAATAACTTAAGCAATGAAGTCACATGCACCTAAAATATGGATAACTGAGGCAAACCTGAGTTCCATGTATGAAATATAAAATAAGTACAGAGGTATAGAGAAAAGAAATGCAAGGTAAAACATATATTTAAACAAGAGTCAAGCTGGGTGTGGTGGCACATGCCTTTAAATCCCAGCAGTGTGGAGTCTGAGATAAGAGGATTGCTATAAATTGGAGGCAAGCCTGGGGCTACTGAGTGAGTTCAAGATCATCCTGGGCTAGAGTGTGATGCTTCATCAAAAACAAGCACAAAGAATAATTAGAGTCAGTGTTTGAAAAAATGATGAGTAAATGAATCAAAACTTATGAAAAACACCAATCTACATATTCAAGAAGCCCAAAGAATCTCAATTACAATAAATAAAAAGAGATCTACACCTAGACTGTAGGTACTGAGCTGGGGATTCGAATTGAGATAATACCCAAAATTTCAATGTACCTCAAAATTTAAGGAGTACCCAAGTTCTTTTCTACAAACTTAAAGAATTAAAATTATAGACAACCAGAGGTTAAGGTATAGTGGGAGACTTTATTTGAAGAAAAATGGGGAGTTATAGAGTTCTCCAGCCACCAGTGTGGGAAGAACACATGGCAGAGGTTTTAGCCAAAATTTATGCTGTATAACTAAACAGACAGGAAAGGAAACGATAACAAAAGGCTCCCATCATGGAAAAAAAAAGGTTCATGTGGGAAAAATCTTGAGCCCCCCTCACCCTAGCCTAAGGGCTGGGTGAGGGACCTTACCTGGAAAATGAAAGTCCTCCTTCTAGGATGCCATGTGGGGAGAAGAGACTGGCCTTTGTTTCAGTGTCCCTTTTAAAACTTCCACCAGGTAAGTCAGAGAGAAAGCTGATTGGTCTATACCTGACCAATCAGTTTTAGCATCTAGGTTTGAGCTCTGGCTAAAGACAGCTCCCACTCAAGGGGAGGGTGTCTATGGAACTTGTCTGAAACTCTCACAAGACATATCATAATGAAATTGAAGAAAACATGGGGATTTTCAAGAAAGTCTTGAAAGTAGCCGGAGAAAATAAGACCACTAAATTTCAAAGGAGCAGTGGTTAGAGGGACAACTATCTTTCCAAAAGCCACAATGGAATCCAGAAGACTATAGAATATTATCTTCAATGTGCTAAGAAAAATTCTATTCTTAATGAAAACATCTTTCAATAATAAAGGCAAGATGAAGACATTTTCAAACAAATAAAAACTATTACATTGTTTTCCATAAACAAATCCTTACTGGCATCAATCCTAAAATATGTATTCAAGAAGAAGACATATGATCTGAGTTGTAAGAAGGGATAAAGACACTTAAGGAAAGTTGTTAGTACATGACCAGGCCCATCCCTAATATTTGTAAAATAAAGGTGAAGAGTTTAAAGGGAAGCACTGTTTGCCCTTGCTTTTCCACTAAGGCTCCACCTTGAATTGCAAGACCCAAATGCTCATCATAGTCCAATCCACATATCTAGCAGGTTCTCTTTGGTATCTGACCCTTGCTTTGGTTATTCATATATTGAGAATTCTACTGTGGAATGTACACTTTTAGTATGACTTTCCCCAGGGAATAAGCCTGATCAAAAATCTAGAAATAGACTTGGAATGTTTAGCTAGGAATTTCTGGGGGGCTGGATTCCTAGAACAGGATCTAGAAGCAAGAACTGGTAGAATTGTGCTCCAGGTAGGTATGTCTTCTTGGTGCCAATGACTTCTTGTCTTTTGGAGAGGGGTGCAGCCAGAGAGGTAACTTCTAAATCATGATACCCAATTCAGAGGTCCCAGTTTCCTAGGCTTCAGTTTCTCAAATCCAAGAGTGATACTAAATATTGGCAAATGCAAATGAATATAGTAAACATTAATAATAATGTCTTGCAGAGATTAATGAAATAGTATAAAATAAAGCATATGGCTGCCATATGTATATACCATGTGGTAGTTTGACTGTGTGTCCCCCAGTAGATTCAAAAGTATAAAAGTTTTTCTCCAGTTGCCTGGCTGGAGGAGGTGTCACCTAGGCCAGATTCTAGGCTCCAGCCCTAAGTATTTCTAAAGTGGATGTGAAATTCCACCTATAAATATGCAAAGAGCAGTCTGAGCTCTAGCCTGAAGGTCTTGTTGTTTTTGTTTTTACCAGTTAAAGTTGGAGTGTGCTGGCTGGAGCTGAAGTCGGGCAGTCCTGCTGTTTAGTAGTTGGAGAATGATTTTGGAGGTGCTGGTATGAGTCGCTCTCCTCTCTCTCTCTCTCTCTCTCTCTCTCTCTCTCTCTCTCTGTTTGGATCTGTGAAAGGGGGCCAGCCTCATTTGCCATTCTTAAACTTCCCCTGGATCTGTTATTTTCAATAAATACTTTCCTCCCAAAACTGTGCCTGGTCTGGAGATTCATTCCAGTGGTGTGTGCCCAACTATGACACACCACACATATAAAATGTAGGAGAGTAAATGAAATTTAAAAATTAGTCCTTCTAGGTCCTTGTACATGTGTGCAAACAGCATGTGTATCTGAACATAAACACGCATATATCACACACTATACACACCAATTTTCTAGGCCCAGATGACTTCACTGGCAATTTTACCAAATACTTAAGGAACAAAACTTTTAATCCCTCAAAAATTCAAAGAAGAGAAAATGACAGCACACCCTAAGTTATTTTCACAATGCTAGCAAAACCCCAATGCCAAAAACTTAACAAGAAAAAGTCCCCGCAATTTTACATTGGGTATTTGTGTGTAACAATCATTGACAGAACTCTCTGGAATGCTCATAGAAAATTCAAATCTTGGGGCTTTATCCTCCCTCACCTCCCTTTTGGTGGGAGCTGTCTGTACTTTCTCTTCTTCCCTTCTCTTAATCTAATAAAGTCTCTCTAAACCTTAAAAAATTCAAATATTGTAAATTGAGGCAATCTGAATAAATATAAGACAAAAGGAATTTTATCGACAAAATTTTTTGAAGATAAAGTCACCAGGTACTAAAGCCAGTACTTCTATTTTAAGAGAAACAATATTCCATAAGCAAAAGAGAAAGGAAAAGAGGAATATTGGGAGGGAGGGTGAAAAAAAGAAAAGAAAGAAAGTCCATATCCTACAGATGACAGAAAGGAACTGGGCTAACATAATATAATCATAACATAATCATAACATAATCATAACTTAATCAGTTATAATCAGCTGAACATGAATAAGGTCAGTGCTTTACTATTCAGAATATATATATACACACATATATATGAGGCATATATATGAAATATATATATATGTATATATATATGAGGCTTTCACATCTCTAGAAGCAAATAGAAGGAAAATTATTTGGTCAGTATGCATAAAATTATTTTCTTAATAAGCTCTAATAGATTTCTAGTGCAAAAAAGCTTTATTCAAAAAATGAATCAATCTCAGACTGCAAGATTGGAATTATGCTCATTAAACTAACAAACTCACATTACATTCATAAAAGTTTGTGAGAGGTGCCGTTTTTCATCTTCCTTGTGTATCTCCAAAGTGTTTCCTCATACTGCCCATGTGAATTACTAGATGAGAGGTGAAACCCCACTTTGTCTCTCTCTCCCCTCACCCTTCAGGGTTTTTCCTCAATGCTCATCGCATGCAAATAAGCATGAATATGGAGTTAAAAGATGGCAAACCATCTGCCTTACCTTTGCATCTAAGCTCCACCTCTTATAATGCAAACTTGTACTCTTATTTAATCTCTTTTAACCTTAAATTCTTCGTCTGAAGAAATGGAGGTGATGGCAGGGCCTACTTCATAGAGTCTGGTAGGGATTAAGTGAGGTAATATAACAAATGTCTTTATGTAGTGAAAAAAAGTATTAGCCATGATTACAAGCAAAGACAGAAGACAAGTTTAAAGCATATTCCAATGCTAAATGTGAACAGATTTTGGAATAATTTCCTGCAGTTATTCATCTATTTTAAAAATACATCCCAAAATTCTATTATATGCAAGGTACTATGTTAGGGACTCAAGATATTATAATAAACAAGACAACTTTCCTGTCCTTGAGACTTTACAGCAACTACTTATAGTCAGTGGCCATTGGTATAGCTGAATAGTGATATCTTCACGCAAAATAAATTTAAAAGCTACTTTCTCTTGCCTCCATCATGGCGAGAGTTTTCTATATGTTCTCCTCTTCTCTTAATCCAAGAAAGTCTCTCTGAACCTTACCTTGTAGTGTATGGATTTAATTCTTTAAGTTCATAAAACAAGAATCTGAGGTTCCCTAAATTTGTTGGTGTGTTGGCACATTGGTGTATTGGCAAGGAACACCAAAATTTTTGTTTCACTCAGGAAGGCTAATCCTATCACCCATCACAAAATTCTGGGCCTTCCTTGCTTTTGCCATCACACCGTGTCAACTCCAGGCTTCTCAAAGCTTGTCCTTTTACTACTGTGTGGCTGTACTCAGGTGTAGAGTTTACTATTAAAATAACATGTGTTAACCAAAAACAGAACAAAGCAAAGCCAGGCGTAGTGGCACACACCTTTAATTCCAGCACTTGGGAGACAGAGATAGGAGGACAGCTCTGAGTTAGAGGCTACCCTGAGACTTCCTAGTGAATTCCAGGTCAGCCTGGGCTAGAGCAACAAGACCCTACCTCAAAAAAAGACATGTGTTATTTATCCTATATATCAAATGATAATTCTAATTTACATTAATTATAATTACATTTTCTATAAGATTTTAATGATTTAGATCAATGAAATCCTACAGAGTGAGAAATAAATAAGCCTGGTGGTATAGTTCAGTAATAGTGCACTTGCCTAACACATGTAAGGCCCTGGGGGTTTGATTCCCAGTACTGCAAAAAAAGAAAGAGAAAGGAAGAATAGGAAGGGAAGAGAAAGGAAATAAAAGAAAAGGAAAGGAAAGGAAAGGAAAGGAAAGGAAAGGAAAGGAAAGGAAAGGAAAGGAAAGGAAAGGAAAGGAAAGGAAAGGAAAGGAAAGGAAAGGAAAGGAAAGGAAAGGAAAGGAGAAGCATGAACATCAATAGTGGTTTCAGAATTTCTATCTAGAAGGGAGTCAGGAGCAGAAATATGGCTAAGACGTGTTTTTGAAAGTTGCATGTGCACAGCACCTTAGATAAGCGAGAAATGTATCAGTGTCCATTTTGAAACATGACCAAAACTGTAGAAGCTAGGGAAGCAAGCCCAGGGAGCAGAAAAGGGGGAAACCATGAAATGAAGTTCCAAATAATCCAATGTAAATAATCATTCTTCTTCTTCAACTTTCACTGCACCATGTAATTTCAAAATCTGTGTTCCTTCCAAAATTGCCACCCTTTCCTGAAAGTCTATCCAAAAACACTTAGGTTACCAAATAAAAGAGTCAACAAGGGTCTTTCCCTAAGAAAAAGAACTTTTCTAAAGTAAAGAAAGCTCCAAGTGGGAGTAAGGAGTTACAAATCGAGCCCATGAGAAATGGAGATGGGAATCTGAAATGAAGACAACAGAAGAACATGAAAGAAAAAAGAACAACCAAGCATGCTTATTGACAATGAACCAGCCTTACTCACATGACAGGAAGTTTAGGAAAAAAGAAGATGGAAATCTGCACACACCTGAAAATTAAAACAAAACAAAAAAAATACAGAAAATTAGACCAATATAAAGTGAATCTTCTTGGCACCAGAAGACTTCAATAGCACATTAGCAGCAGAGATACAAAAAATAAAAATGAAATAAAGATGACAATGTAAGACCTGCTCCTAAGGAATGGATTATAAATGAGAACAATCTAGAAGCCAGGTTGGGGGCTGACCGGGTCCATGTTTTAGCAGCATGTTACTACTCAATCTAAGGCTACATCACCAGCACTATGGTGGAATTGTTCAGTAAAGAGATCAGAGCAGATCTAATGTGGGGTGGCCACTTCTAGAGACCATGATGTGATCTCTTCATGTGTTTTAACTTCCATAGAACCACAGTTCTTTAATATCAAGGATTGGGTCACTTATGTCTTATTTATCTCCAAAGTCAAAGAAAGAATTTTTCTCTACAGATGGTTGAATAAATGACTCTGTTGACTATTAAGTTTGGCTCTGGGCTGTAAAGGGGAGGTGAGGAGAGGGAAAGATAGGATGCATGCTAGGGAAAGGAAATGGGATGCCTCCCCAAGGCAGAGAGCACTGCTGAAAACTGATCTGTAGCTTTAAAAATATTCATCACATTTTTCTTTGATACAGCTATTATCTCAAAGATGACAGTCACTTCATATTAACGGCTTCCTCTCTTGTGAAGTAGAAACATGACTTTCAAACAAGCAATATTCTCATGAGGTAATAATCCATAGGGTAATCTTTGAGCCAACTGACCTACTTCTATCTTCTGTCAACAGACTGTTACAAAAGAAGCTCAAGGAGGAATCCAGGATATAAATGCAAAGAAGAAATAAGCTATCATAGTGACTTTCTATCGATCACAAAATATTCTTTTAAAGAAAAAATGTACTTCTTAATGAACAAAAGCCTTTTATGCCAAGTCTGAGGAGATGACTCAATGGGTGAGTGCTTGCCTGAGAGAGCCCAAGACTGCCTGAATTCCATTCTCCAGCACCCACATAAACAGCATGGCTTAGAAACACACATCTGTCACTCAGTCCTATAATAGAGACTGCAAAAACAGCAGTCAAGGGTCAATAAGAGAGGTCTCAAGGAAAAACACAGATGAGTGATAGAGGAAGACATCCAACAGTCACTTCTAGCCTCCATACACACGTGTGCACAGGATGTATGCATCTGCACATATGCGTGCACACATCATGCACAACCACACCACACCATACCACACCACATATGCTACACACTCAAGAAAAGGCCTATCAAGCCAACACAAACTCATTAAGCAATATTTAAAGAAGACAAAAAAAATGAAAGCCAACCATGTTGTTCTGTTCTAAGATGAATGGATTACAAACACATGTGTCAGTGTCAACAAGGAATGTTGATGTAGGATGTAGGATCACCAACCAAAAAAACATTAAAATAATCAAACAAAAACAAATCAGTTGTAATTTGAGTATAGAAATGCTGTCACTGAACATTTGTAAAAATGAAGATTTTCTACATAGGGATTTCTGATAAATATTTTTGATGAAACTCCACAATTTGAGCACATTACCTCTTCAAAAACCTTATTGATGACCACAATATATCACACTTAAGGGTTCCTGGTAATCCACCCTATTAATGAACAGGAGGCTCTGTTTGCTCCTTTGGAACACTTTCAGGTGGAAAAGTAGGACATGCAACAATGACATGTTTTCCCCAGTGGATGAAGAAATGAAAAAGCCTACTAATAATATCTAAAACTGGAAAGCATGTAGGGAAATAAACACTTGTATATACCATTGGTGGAAATGAAACTTGATATTCTGAAAATTTAAATGTGTATACTTTATTTTATGATATTATCTCAAAATATTTTGAAATGTAAAAATTCTAATTTTAAAGATTATATCTTCAGAAATATTGATGCATATACACAAAAAATCAACAAAAACACCACTATTGCAGTCTTTTTTTTAATGGGAAGGAAGAATTTATTGAAGTTATAGATCCAGGGGAAATTCCATAATGGCGAAGGTCCACGAAGAGAGGGAAACCCATCTATTACCAGCAACTCCAAAAGCAAGCAAGTATACTCCAGCAGGCAAACCACAGTAACCCCAGGCTTGAGCTCAGACTGCTCTTTATATATG
Source organism: Zapus hudsonius (assembly GCA_004024765.1). Taxonomy (NCBI): domain Eukaryota; kingdom Metazoa; phylum Chordata; class Mammalia; order Rodentia; family Dipodidae; genus Zapus; species Zapus hudsonius. Next base: position 49,241 of record PVHP010008792.1, read on the forward strand.
TATAGCTGGAATTCCAAATCCACCCCAGAAATACCTTAGGGCTGGACTTTAGCATCTGCCCAAGGTGATACCTCCTCCAGCCAGGTAGCTGCAGAAAAGCCTTTAATAAACTTGTGAATTTATTGGGGGGGGGGCATCCATTCAAACTACCACAATAGGAGAGGGAGGTTTTCTGGCTCAAAGTTCCAAACTCTTCCATATTCCTCCTGCAAACCAGTTTTCCAAAGACCTATGAGACACATGGTCATGTTTATCACAGTGATGACACCACTTCTTGGTACCAATTTTCTGTATTTAGTTACTTTTTTTTTTCATCGCTGTGAACAACTAACTGGCAAGGTATTGCAGAAGGAAGTTCATTTCAGTTCGTTTTTACCTAGAGTTCCTGGAAAGACAGGGAAGGTATAGTGGCAGGAAGGGGAGGTAGCTGGTCACATTTCAGTCAGAAAACAGGAAGTGGGTCTTGGCTAAAACACTTCAAGGCTGCCACAGTGACCTACTTCTTTCAATAAAACTCCATCTCTTAAAGGTTTCACACCTGTCCATATAGTACCATTAGCAGGGACCAAATAGTCCAACTCAGGAGGCTTTGGAGGACATTTCATACTGAGAGAAGCCTGGAATGAATACCTTCTCCAAGCACTATTGGAATAGGAGTTTCCCAACCATGGTGAATAATCATGTAGTACGGTCATAGTTCAGGTTTCTACACTGTAGGAAATATCTGAACATGGTAGGGTTGGATGGTGGGAGCTTCTAATTCCAGAACTGTCTGGCTGATTTTTCTTTTTGTTCTGGTTGAATTTGTTATAATTCAGTTGTGACTGTAACCATGTCACCCAGTGGATTTTCATGGTGGTTCTGAAGTGTTTTTAAAAATATCACTAAAGATAGAATTCCATAAGTCTTTCACGTTCTCCCCCCTTTATTTTTGAAGGTGATGATTCAAGGCAGAGACTAACATGGTAGGCAAGGGATACTACACCTGAGAGGTGCCAACTCCAGCTAGTGGAGCTTACCATCATAAGTACCAATCCAGAGAAATTTGACCACTTATGGCTTGGGGCCAAGATAAAGCAAGATGCCTCTTCCTCATTAGATTCCAGAAGCCAGGGATCCTACTGTATTCCAAGAAGTTCAAACACATTATCCCCAGACTCCAGACTTTAGCTCATGTCTTAAATGGTTGGGAGGCTAAGCCCAGAGGAACTGCCCACTATAGACCAGTCTTCCCTGTCCCAGAAGGTCCATCTCCTTTCCTCACCAAAATGTTTGGGGACATCTTTTCAGCAGAGTCTCATGAAGTTCATGTAGCTGCCATCCCAGTGCGATTCTTAGGAAGGGCCCAGTGTGGTGTGTGGTGAGTCAAGGGTGTGGACTCTGAGTGTCTTGGAGTCAGCAGGGCAGAAGTTGTCTCTGCTCAGCAAAACAGAAGACCCTGACATGTCTTCATTTGCTGCTATTTCCCCTCCCCTCCCCCTGGCTTCTTGTGACATCAGCATCTGAAATTCCTCTTCTCCAAGACATCATACAGCCACATTGAGGTCCCACAGCCTAGCCAGGGAAGTTCCTGGGATGAACGAACTATAAATGGGGTTTGTCTGTGTTGTTAACTATAACCCAAGGTGATCTCCTTTTTGCTACTTATCTGGGCTCTTCCAGTCCCCACACTGGACTCCATACTGGAGAGTCTTGGCCTGTACCACCCAGTATGGCTCTGAACATAAATGTCCTGCTGCTGCCTCAGTTAGCTCTCCGTGGCCTCAGATAGCAGGTGGACCCATTTTGAGCCCCACCCCATTCCTATGCATACCCTGCTCTTGCCCCCCACCCAACACCAATGGGGCAGGTGTGTGGGTGAAGCAGACAGGAGGCAGAAAAGTGGATAGACAATGTTGCTCCTGACGGCGAGCTTTATAAAGCATTCTATGACCTGAAACAGGTCTCGTGACAGCCTCGAGCCTCAGTTTCCCTATTTGACATAGTCTGACCATGTTTGAATACTAGAAGATCATGTTTAGACAGAAGGTTTGTCTGATGCCTGTTGAAGCTTATTTCTCCCATATTTTTCACAGAGGCACTGTTATAGTATATTTGCAACCAGAGATCTCATTCTCTTTTTTATATATTTATTATGAGTAAGTATATACCTTGTATGAACAAATCTTGTGAATATGTCCCCGTTTCCCTCCTCTCTGTCCCCTACCTACTGGGGTGAACTTCCCCAGTGCACATACTGGATCTGTCCATAGGTTAGGGGGTCATGAACTGCACCGGAGGTAGCCAGTTTTTTTTTTCTTTTTTCCTTCTTCCCCCTTTGCATATTGTTGCTGAGGGGAGCAATGTCTCTGGATATTCTCCCCCACCATGGCTCTTACAATCTTTCTGCCCCCTCTTCTGTTCAGTTCCCTGACTCATAGAGGGTGAGTTTTAAGTCTGCTTTATTGTTGAGGAGATCTCATTCTTTATGGGAAATGACTATCAGTATCATGCTTAAGAATCATAAATAGTTCATCATGGAAAAAAACAAAAAGGGTCTCTCCCTGGCTCCACTTCCTATCAACTCCTTAGTGACCTTCCTTCTTTTACTCCCCAAACCTATTTTGCTTTCAGCTTATTTCCAACTTCTCCTCCTCCCCCTCTCTCTTTCTCTCTCTCATTAATAATAATCAGAAGGATATCAATAGAAAGCCACATATTCTCCCTCATATGTGGTCCTTAACCAGGATAACCATTTTCTATATGCAGACTAGTAGAAAGAAGTGAGACATTATGAATGAGGGGTAAGGGATGGGGGGAGGGGAATGGCATAAGCATGAGGATAAACCATATTAGGTTCAAAACTATAAAATCCTTACGAGCATACTGTAACCTATTGAGAAAGTAGTGAGTGTCGCCTGGCAAGAGGGGCCATGAGTAGTAGGGGAGATAGTCTAAGCCTGTGAATAACTAGATCAGCCTGACAACCC
>PVHP010008793.1:5460-12960 GCA_004024765.1 Zapus hudsonius
TTTTGGTTTTTTGAGGTAGGGTCTCACTGTAGCCCAGGCTGACCTGGAATTCACTCTGTAGTCTTAGGCTGGCCTCGAACTCACGGTGCTCCTCCTACCTCTGCCTCCCGAGTGTTGGGATTTTCATTTGATATTTTTATTTATTTATTTATTTATTTATTTTTGGTTTTTCGAGGTAGGGTCTCACTGTAGCCCAGGCTGACCTGGAATTCACTCTGTAGCCTCAGGCTGGCCTCGAACTCACGGTGCTCCTCCTACCTCTGCCTCCCGAGTGTTGGGATTTTCATTTGATATTTTTATTTATTTATTTATTTATTTATTTATTTTTGGTTTTTCGAGGTAGGGTCTCACTCTAGTCCAGGCTGACCTGGAATTCACTCTGTAGTCTCAGGCTGGCCTTGAACTCACAACGATCCTCCTACCTCTGCCTCCCGAGTGCTGGGATTAAAGGCATGCACTACCATGCCCGGCTCATTTGATATTTTTAACAGTCTTGTGAGCAATGCTGGACTCATAACCCCAATTTGCAGTTAAGAAAGTTTTGTCCTACAAAAGGAAGTTAGTTTAGTTTTGCTCTATTCAAACCTTGTTGAAATTTCAGTATGTCAAGTTCTGAGGATCCAAGGATAAAGGTGTAATCTGGGTGGAAATGCATTTAAATTGTTTACTTTTATGCAATGCATAAATGTTATTTAACAGTAGTTCCAAGCATACATACAGAGCAAAGGTAGAGAGCTGGGCTTTTATGGATAAGTAGGAGTTTGGGATAGAGAAAGGACAGTTTAGTGGAAGAGAATATATTGATCTGCTCTATTAGACAGCTTGGATTGAGGCTACACTGTTCTTTTCTGATTTTGCTTATTTTGAGGCAAAGTTTCGTGTGTCCCATGCTGGCTTTAAACTCATGTAATCAAGGATGACCTTGAATTTATGATCTTCCTCTCTCTGGAGTCCTGGGGTTTACAGGTGTGTGCAGGGGGTGGGGGTCAAACTCTGGGCTTGGTACATGCTAGGCAAGCACTCTGCCAAGTGAGCTACATCCCCAGCACCTTTTTCTGATAAACCTAGACCTACTCAGTGGTCACATGGCTGACCTCGAACTCACTCTGAAGCCCAGGCTGGCCTCAAACTCAAGGCACTGCTCCTACCTCAGCCTGCTGAGTGCTGGGATTACAGGTGTGCACCACCACGCTGGACCATTAAAGATGTATATGTCTCTACGCTGCCTTTCTTCAGAGAATTCTCTCCCACATCAGTGTTGTTGTTTTCCAGGATCCCAAGATGGCTGGACGCAAACTTACTCTAAAAGCCATTGATTGGGTAGCTTTTGGGTCGATTATACCCCCAAACCAAAAGGCTGTTGCTAACTCCCTGAAGTCCTGGAATGAGACCCTGAGCATGAGGTAAGTGTGATTCTGAGAGGGGACCCCATACTTGCTACTGAGCCTGGGATTAGACATTTCAGATACTTTTCTGACAAGATAAATATATAAAACTATATCCAGCAAATGAAAGCATTTTTGTGGTTGACCTTTAAGAGAAAAGAACGGTGATATTCCAGGCTTTAGGAATGAGGAATAGGGGGGTTTTTGTGAGAGTTCCTATTGCTCCTGGAACAGTCCTAACTTTTACTTTTCCATTTGAGCAGGTTGGCTAATCTGCCTGAGAAACCACCAGCCATCGACTGGGCTTACTACAAGGCCAAAGTGGCCAAGGCAGGCTTGGTGGATGATTTTGAAAAGAAGGTGAGACCTCAGCTAACTAAAGCTTGGGTGGGGAGCCGGAAGGTTGATAGTTACATATGCAAGACAATAGCCAGAGAAGTGTGTTGTTACCCTTCAGATCTCAAGGCTTGAGTGTGGCTAAAGATAATGCAGTGGGAGATTGGAATGGTGAAAAAAATGCAGAGAATTCAGTGGTTAGTCTCAGTACAGTACTAGTCTTGCTCCTGGGAGTCAGAGTAGTGTTAGGTTTCTTCCCACAGTGCTGAGATGATGGCTTGGTTAAAAACAATTGCTGGGCCAGGAGAACCTGAATACTAGGCTATCCATGGTTCCCTGTCACAAGTACTGATCCAGACGACCCACGGAGGAGGATATCCAGCTGGTTGGGGAAGTGGGAGGGGGAGCATCGGAGAATTGGGGATAACAACTCATTGTTTGCCCACTAAATAATGTAACTCATTATGGACAATAAAAAATTAAAAAAAAACAAACAGTTGCTTGCAAAGCCTGCTGGCCTGGTTTCAGTTCTCAAGCCACTCCCAAACGCTGGGCACCAATGGTGTTCATTTATAGCAGCTAGGGACCCTGCAGCACGACATGCAGATGAATAAAACTTTGTAAAAGCTTCTGCCCAGCTCCTCTGAGTTCCTTTTCAGCCTCCCACCTTCTCTTGTTGGTCCACAGTGAGGTGTTTTCCTCCCCCCTTCCCTCTTTCCCAGTCTCATATGCCCATCTTCCATCATCCTGTCATACTTACACATGAGGGCTCTGTCCGGAGCTCGCTTGCTTATGCATTTGTGGATGCTTACATAGGACCTGCTGTAGCATGAAGTACCAGGGTTATGTCCCTAAGCAGTTTCCTAAAGACGATTTCTGTCTCCATGTACAAACATGATTCCTTCTAGCCAGCCCTTTAGGGTTTTGTGGGAAAGAAGAAATCGGTGTTTTTACAACACGAGATACTAAGTCCTCCTGGCCTGCTATCCTTTTGAGATGAGGGAACTAAGGTCGGGTTGTCATAAAGACATGTCCAAGGTGATGGGGGGAGAAGACCCTGGAGCTCCTCTTCCCACTGCTGTTCCCACCACAGCACCAAGATGTATATTGGGTTCCTCTTGAGATAGAGAAGGTGTTAATATGATCTATAAGAATAGAAGCTGCCGGGCATGGTGGTGGCACATGCCTTTAGTCCCAGCACTCGGGAGGCAGAGGTAGGAGGTTTGCTGTGAGTTCTCAGCCAGCCTGGGACTACAGAGTGACTTCCAGGTCAGCCTAGGCTAGAGTAAGACCTTACCTGGGGGGGAGGGGGCGCGGGAAAGTACTTTTGAATTCTTTCTTTGGAGGCCTGGGTATGTTGCTGACAACCCACTGTCCCTATTTGTAGTATAACGCCCTGAAGATTCCTGTGCCGGAGGATAAATATACTGCCCAGGTGGATGCTGAAGAAAAGGAGGATGTAAGTAGATTTTTATGTTTTTTTTTTTTTTTTTTTTTTGTATTTTTTATTTACTTAATTTTGGTTTTTTTTGAGATACTCTTATTCTAGCCCAGGCTGACCTGGAACTCACTCTAGTTCTAGGCTGGCCTTGAACTCACAGCAATCCCCCCACCTCTTATAAGTAGTTTTTATATGAGAAAAAAATAAATAAATATATTTGCAAGCAGAGAGGGGAGGGAGAAAGAATGGGTGTGCCAGGGTCTCTTACCACTGCAAATGAACTCCGGTTTGAGGATCTGGTTTTACATGGGTAGTGGGGACTTGAACCTCAACTGGAGGCATTGTAAGTAAGTGTCTTTAAATGCTGCCGAGGCATTGCCCCAGCCCCCAAGAATCTTTTTTTCTTTTTTTAATGGGAGGAAGATTTATTTCAGGCTTACAGGACCAGGGGAACACCATCGATGGCAGAAGAAGCTGGCTTCCTTTCATAGATCCAAGCAGAGAGACACCACCAATAGCCAGCACCATAAAGCAAGCAGGAATCCAAGCAAGAAAAAAAAATTATTGAGAAATTTCCTCTTTTTTGAGACCATATCAAACTCAATATGTAGCCAGGACCTTGAACTTTATATATGTATTTGTGTGTTGGTACCCATGTAGAGTCAGAGGAGCACTCACTTGCAAGTAGCTGGGGGATTGAACCCTGGGCCCACAAGCTTTGCAAGCAAGCAGGCGCCTTTAACTGCTGAGCCCTCTCCCCAGGCCCTTGCCTCCAACTTCTGAGTGCCTATGCCAGGCATAAAGCAGGCTACCACACCTGGTTTATGTGGTGCTAAGGATCAAACTGAGGACTTCATGCATGTTAGGTAAACACTCTTCCAACTGCAAGCTGCATCCTCAGTCCTGTTTGTTTGAGACAAGATTTAACTCTGCAGACTAGGTTGGCCAAGACTCAGGAATCCTCCTGCTGTAGCCCACCGAGTGCTGGGATTGCAGGAATGAAACACCATGACCTGAAATTTTCTTCCTTCCTTCCTTCCTTCCTTCCTTCCTTCCTTCCTTCCTTCCTTCCTTCCTTCCTTCCTTCCTTCCTTCCTTCCTTCCTTCCTTCCTTCCTTCCTTCCTTTGTTCTCTCTCTCTCTCTTTCTCTTTCTCTTTTGTTGTTAAATTTATTTTAAGCCCATACTGACCTGGCACTAACTCTGTAGTTCAGCCTGGGCTCAAACTCATGGTGATCCTCCTACTTCAGCCTCCCAAGTGTTGTGATTAATGGTAAGAGCCAACATGCCTAGTGAAATCTTACTGGTGACTAGTCTGTATTTCTTACTAGCAATGATACATAGTGAATTGAGTTGAGAAGGTATTGACAGTGATTTTTCTTTAGAAATGAATCGCTGGCTAGACATGGTGTCTCACACCTTTAGTCTCAGCACTTGGGAGCCTGAGATACGAGGATCACGGGGCTGGAGAAAGGCCTTTGCCTGCAAAGCAGAAGGACCGAAGTTCAATTCCCCAGTGTCCATGTAGAACCAGATGCACAAGGTGGCACATGTGTCTGGAGTTCCTTTGCAGTGGCTGGGAAAGGGAAGAAGAGGAAATATAAATAATGTTTTTTGGAGACTGGCATGGTGGCACATTCCTTTTGTACTAGGGAGGCTGAGGGAGGAGGATTACCATGAGTTCCAGGTCAGCCTGGGCTAGAGTGAGACCAAACAATAACAATAATAATGTTCACCATTTTGAGTGTAGTGATGGTGGATACATAATTCATTGGGGCCTTTAAATTTGTGCCTTATGTATGTACGCATGTATGCCCTAACAGCACTGTTAGAAACAGGAAATAGTTATAAAATACAAATCCGTGCAGTATTCAACCGCCTGTTTGGTGAAAGCGCTATAGGCCAGCTCCACCGAAGAGAAGTCTGGCTCAGTGGTCATGTGGCTCGTGCTGACCTGAGGGACCAGCCCCTTTGAGTCAGGTCACCCCAAGCAGTTTTCTTGCCTGGCTGCTTTGTGGGTGTCAGGAAAAGCCGAGGTTTGTCTCCCAAAGCAAGAGCTCCCCAGCCCTTCATGTGGCAGTGGGAAAGAAGAGTGGGCTCGAGACCCCTTCCACCTCTGGAGCCTCCAGGTCAGGGCACAGCCTGGCCTCAGAACGGAATTTCTCCCTTCTCTTACAGATTAAGAACTGTGCCGAATTTGTGTCTCAGTCAAATATCAGGATCCAGGAACTGGAGGCACAGGTAAGGATGAGCCAGGACCTTTGTTCATGGAACATTCTGTCTTAGCCATACTTCGTTTCCTAGTGACAGAACCTTCCTTGGCTTCTTGTTTTTCACATCTTCTTGTCCCATGACTAACACATCTCCGCTCTGTCTAGCTGGAGAAAATGAAGAACATAGTTCCCTTTGACCAGATGACCATCGAGGACTTCAATGAAGCCTTTCCAGAAACTAAATTAGACAAGAAGAAGTACCCCTATTGGCCTCACCAGCCAGTTGAGAACATGTAAGATGGAGTCTAGGACATAAAATAAAGTGGATTATATAATTCTGGGATTGTCTTCTCTGTGGTTGGGATAAACCTCTGGAAGCAGAGATCGTGTTAAGTGGAAAGGTGGGGGATCAGAGTATGTAGGTACCAGTTAAGGAGGCCTCAGGGCTGCTGAGATTTGGAAGAAAAGTGGGGCCCGGACTGTTGCACTGGGATGTCGTCAAGAGGCTCTTGAATTTCACTGGCTCCAAGTGCTCCCTTCTCCTCCCTCCACGAGAGTTGGGCTCAGTTGCTGAGATGGCAGGGCAGCAGCCGCTGACTATCTTGGGCTCCAAGTTTTGCACACACAGGTGGGATAAAGGAGGAATTCCTTACAAAGTTCCCTATGGGAATTCTTTGGCAGTGGGGCCTAGGAGAGGATCGTAGTGAATTGGAGGCCACCTGAGACTACAGGCTGAATTCCAGGTCACCTTGAGCTAGAGCAAGACCCTACCCGGCAAAAAAAATGTGATTTTTGTTTTGTTTTACCGTTTGTGTTGTGTGTGTGCATATATGTGTGTTTCTGTGTAAGTGTGTGTGTATCCGTGTGGAAGTCAGACATTGGGTATCCTCAACCTCCACCTTAATTTTTTAAAAATATTTTTATTTATGAGAGAGGGTGAGGGTGTGGGCCAGGGCCTCCTGCCACTGCAAACAAACTCCAGATGCATATACCTCTGAATCTTGCTGAACCCAGGCCATCAGGCTTTGCAAGCGAGTGCCTTTAACAGCTGAGCCATCTTCCCGGCTTGCCACTTTCTTTTTTGAGGCAATCTCTCACTGAATACAGAGCTTACTGATTTAAAGTAGCTGGCTAGCAAACTAAGGATTCTCCTGTCTCTGCCTCTCCAGCACTAAGATTGTGGGTACAAACCCCGTGCCTGGCTTTTTTGTACACATGGGAGGGCTTGAATTTGGGTCTTCATGCTTGTACAGCTAGTACTTTACCAACTGAGCCATCTCCCCGGCCCCTGGTTAGTTTTTTTTTTTTTTTAATTGCCCATAATGAGTTACATTATTTAGTGGGCAAACAATGAGTTGTTATCCCCAATTCCCCAATGCCTCCTCTCCCCATCCCCAATCAACTGGATATCCTCTGTGGGCCATCTGGATCAGTCCTTGGGGCAGGGGACCATGGATAGCCTAGGAGTCAGCCCAGTTCTGGCCCAAGTGTGTTGTTACTGAGGGGTGCCATGCCTCTGGATAGTCTCCCCCACCACTGCTCTCAATCTTTCCGCCCCCTCTTCCGCTCAGTTCCCTGAGTTGTGGTAGGTGAGTATTAAGGCTGCTTTAATGTTGTGAGTTTAGGGGTCTTTGTGTCAAAAATCATTGGTTTCTGTCTCACTGGTTTATCCTGTGTTGATTGAATGGCTGTGGCTGTGGGTCCCTTGTTCATTCCGTCATTCTCTGCAGCGTTCCATATGAATCCTCATATGACTGTGGTGGCTCATCTCTTGCCAGGATCTCAGCTATTGGCCTACGGTTGGTTGGTAGGGTTAGATGGGCCCCAGCTCTCTCGCTGCATCCTGAAAAATACAAACACAATCTCCATCAGAGAGTGAGATCAGTATAGGTTAACAAAAATACACAATTCTGGATTACCTAGATTCTATTTTTAGTAGCCTCCCCATCAGTCGCTCCCATAGTGCATCTTTTCTTGGGAGCCCAAGAGTATGGATTCGGTGCATATCGCCCTGAATCCCCAGTTCTAGTCAAGGGCTTCCCTTCACTAGGAATATTTGGCCAAATTTAAAAGCTGTTGATTGTCTCCCCCAGGCCTAGGCCCCTCCATTGCACAAGTGCTCCTTT
>PVHP010008793.1:15460-52330 GCA_004024765.1 Zapus hudsonius
AACCACAGGTTGGAGGCCAGCCTGGCTACACAGTTTGAAGTCTTCCTAGTCACCCTGATCCAAACAAGAAAACAAAACAAAAACACCACCTGTCGCCTTTGGTTTGTAATAAATACATTTTACACGGGTCTCGCTCTAGCCCAGGCTGACCTGGAATTCACTATGTAGTCTCAGGATGACCTCCTGCCTCTGTTTGGGACTAAAGGCTCCTGTCACCAGGTCTGGCAACTTTCTCTCTCTTTTTTTTTTTTTTAAAAAAGGATTTAACCTAGTGGGGTGTGATGGCACATGCCTTTATTGCCACCTTGAGTTCAAGGCCACCCTGAGACTACTGATTGACTTCCAGGTCAGCCTGGGCTAGAGTGAGACCCTACCTCGAGAAAAACAAACAAACAAAACACTTAACTGAGGCTCAGAGCTATCTGGGAAATATTGCTTTGGCTCATGGGGGGGGGGGTTGACTCTCAGAGATTGCTGCTGTGACTTTTAACTCTTGGGGACCAGCCCGGGGAGCATTTGTTGAATCCATTTAGGATAAATTAGATCCTTCAGTGAATTCCCAATAGTTCACTGGGTCTGGCCACAGCTATCTGGTGACCCTAGGGCAGTGTGGGAGGTAGGGGCAAGCCTGTGTGTGCCTGTGGTATGTGCGGTGTGCTGTGTGCTAGCCCGCATGGAAGGCATCACCAGCACCACACAAACACGGGCTCTGCAGAGCCCAGACTGCTGTTTGCAGATCCAACCCAGACACACCTTAGAGCTGGAGCCTAGGAGCCCAGGACAAATCACAGGCTTAATCAACTCTTGAATCTATTGGGGGGTCACCCATTCAAACTACCATAGCGTGTGTGTGTGTGTGTGTGTGTGTGTGTGTGTGTGTGTGTGTGTGTATGTGATTAAAACCTGCAGAAGGGCCACATGTGGTAACACAGGCTTTTTTTTCTTCTTCTTCATGATTTTAATAACAGGAAGTAGGAGGCAGAGGTAGGAGGATCACTGAGTTGGAGGCCAGCCTAGGACTACAGAGTGAGTTCCAAGTTAGCCTGGGCTAGAGTAAGACCTTACCTGGAAAACAAGAACCCCACAAAAATACATAAATAAATAATACTTTATTAGAGAGAGAGAATGGGCATGTCAGGACCTCCTGCCACTGTAAACAAACTCCAAATACATAAGCTACTTTGTGCATCTGGCTTTATGTGGATACTGGGGAATTGAATCCAGGCCATCAGGCTTAGCAAGCAAGCTCCTCTAACCACTGAGCCATCTTCCCAGCCTTTGACTTGTTTTGAGATAGGGTCTCTGTAGCCCAGGTTTCCTGGTATTCACTATGGAGTCCATGCTTAAACTTCTGGCAATTCTCCTACCTCAGCTTCCTGTTCCAAACACCACTATACATTCTTTGGGCTAAGGAGGCCCCACTCCTCCTTGAGTCACTATTGACAGTTAATGGTTTTTAGGATACACGGGGATATTTTCTTCAGTGATGTAGCCATGCTAAGCTGCTCATACTCTAGTAAAGAACCCCTCCACCCATCCTCATGCAGGCAACCCTTATTAACTCCGTGGGCACCCACCCCAAGGACATCACAGTAGAAGAGGGACTGTTTGAAAAGAAGGGGTTCAGTGAGAATGGGAGGGGGGATATGAAAAGGTAATAGGAGCAAATGCGATGAAAATATTGTATAAAATTGTATGTATAAATACATATAAATATGTATAAAATTGCCAAAATTTTTTAATTTATATTTTGGGGCTAGGGAAATGGCTTGCTTGCAAAGCCTGCCTGCCTGGATTCAATTCCTCAGCCACCCACATAAAGTTGGACCCAGGAATGTCGCTATCAGCAGTGGTAAGAATCCTTGTAGCCCATGCACACATATGTGCAAATAAATTTGAAAAAATTGTATTTGGAGCTGGAGAGATGGTTTAGCAGTTAAAAGTGCTTGCTTGCAAAGCCTAAAGGCCTGGTCTCAATTCCCTAGTACCCACATAAAGCCAGATATACAAAGTGGCTCCTGCATTGGAAGTCTGCAGTGGCAGGAGGCCCTGGCATACCCATATTTGCTCTCTCTGCTTCTTTCTGTCTCTCAAATAATTTTTAAAAAATATTTTATTTATTCATTTTCAAGCAGAGAGAGAGAGAGAGAGCGCGCGCGCACCAGAGCCACCACCTTGTGGGTCCTGGGGAATTGAACCCGGGGCCTTAGGCACTGGAGACAAGTGCCTCAACCACTGAGCCATCTCTCCAGCCCTCAAATAATTTTTTTAAAATTCTATTTTGATCGGGCATAGCACATGCCTTTAATCCCAGCACTTGGGAGGCAGAGGTAGGAGGATGGCTGTGAGTTCAAGACCAGTCTGGGACTATAGAATGAGTTCCAGATCAGCCTGGGCTAGTGCAAGACCCTATCTCAAAAACAAACAAAAATTCTATTTTGACCTAATGGACTAAAAAAACACCCACATTTTTGTTAAAGGTTTAAAATTCACATACGTCAGAAAGATGCTAACAGCCAAAGCTTCAGCCAAGAGTAAAGTTTAGTCCCCCTGTCCCGCTTTGAGGCCTCCCCTCACAGGATGAAGGAATATGGAGACCTTCCTCTGCTTCATGCCGAAATGTAGACTCACACACAGGCAGCACCTTGCTTCCTTAAAGAGCAACATGGCAGGATGGAAGGAAGTCCAAGTGGCTCCAGTCCACCGCCTTGAGGGTGGCTTCCTTCAAGTCCACACTGGAAGATGTCACAGGCAGTAACTACAGCCTTCGATTCCCCAGCACCCACAGAAAGCCAGATGCACAGAGTGGCACATGCTCCTGGAGTTTGTTTGCCGTGGCTGGAGGCCCGTGCCTATTCTTTCTCTCTCTGCTTGCAAATTAGTAAAGGAAAAGATTTTTTTTTTTTTTTTTAAAATGCTGAATCTGGGCTGGAGAGATGGCTTAGCAGTTAAGACATTTGTCTGCAAAGCAGAAGGACCTGAGTTCGATTCCCCAGCACCTATGTAAAGCCAGTACACAAGGTGGCACATGTGTCTGGAATCTATTTGCAGTGGCTGGAGGCCCTGATGCGCCCATTCTCTATCTACCTCTCTCTCTCTCTCTCACTCTCAAATAAGTAAATTATTTAAAATTATCCAAAAAATAAATTCTTAGAAAAAATAATATATATGTATACATATATATGATATATATATGTATATATATATATGTGTATATATATATATGTATATATATATATATATATATTTAAAAATGCTGACTCTTTTCCAAGGCCCCGTTCAAGTGCCTGCTCACCTCTCAGCCTTCCAGGCTGCCTATGTACTCCTTGAGGAGAGACCTATGGTCCTCTGTCCCCATGTGCTGGGACACAGTCATCAAGGCAGGAACCAAGAGAAAGGCAGAAACTGTCATGAAGCGCTGAATGAGACTCGAGGCTACTGAGCTTCCAAGTTTATTACAGCCAGTAATATATGAGGTGGACAAGTGAGGAAGACCTGCAGTCCTCCCTCCAAAGGAATCATGTCTTCAACGTACATACAAACGTTAACAGCAACAAAACCTAACATGAACAAGAGCCATCTCCTGGTGTGCCAAGTCCCTGACATCCCAGCAGATCTTGTAGGCAGCATGGGTGACTTCAGTCCACATCCACCCTCCTGCTTGTCTTTAGGACGGAATTTATTCTCTTCTGTCTGAGCCTTTCCCGATTCATGTTTTCTGTCCTGAAAACAACAAGATAGCAGTGAGGTCCAGATGCACAATCAATGCTTTTCACAGTGGTGAGAGGAGCAGACAGCTGGAAGGGAGGGGGCAGCAGCCAGATGTGCCCCCGGGACCAGGGAGCTCCAGACTCCACCTTCCTAACCTGCACAGTACCTGAGTCTCTGAAGCTCAGCATCTTCCTTGGATGGCTCTTTGGCCACCTGGCTGGCCTCAGTGATCATGTCTCGAATTTTCTGTAGGCAATCTGCAAGATTCCGGAACTGATAGCGGCTGCTCTCAGAGGTGAGTATCAACTCTCCCGACCTGTTGATCTTATTTTTATGCTGCCAAGAAGAAAGGAAAAAGTGGAGTCCAGTAGAGTAAAAGGCCCCCTGATGCCACCTCCCCCCACCCCCGTCCTGCCCAGGAATCCACAGGGAAATTCCAAAGGGAGGTTGGTACCCTGACAGCAATCTTCTGCCTCACAGGCTCTGCAATCCAGTCGGCAGTCGCCAAATGGAACCTGACTTCAGCCTTGGAATTCACTGTGGATGAAGGGAGGGAGGAGCATGGGTCACTGAGACTCGGTAAGGAAGGCACAGTGGTCAGGGGCCCAGCAAAGACAGCCGGACACCCAGCCAGGACCACGAGTGCCTGCACCAAAGCGGCCATGGAATGAGCCCGCACAGCTCTTTAGATCAAAGCTAGACTGCTGGTGTGCAGATGAGCCGGGCTTCTCCGACAGCTTCCCTGGGCTCTGAAAAGAACAGGGCACAGGTTCCATAAGCATGAACCCGAGGGAAGCCTGTTCTTCCTGGGTCGAAGCTGGCTGCCAGCTCACACTGAGTTCTTTGTTTAGCCTTACAAGCCGATCTGAGTCTTACAAACCCACAGCTGAGCACTGGACAATCAGACCACATTCCACGGAATAAAGAGGATTCTTATAAGCTGGAGGAGGTATGCATGCTTCTGCTGAAAGTCACTTTACTCCACAGGACCGTGAGCCCATCTCCCAGCTAAACACCAAAGTGCCTTTACCTTTATTAACGTTCTGCCCCCCGGGACCACTGCTCCGGCAATACGATATCTTCAAGCGATCTGCAAAATGCAAGAATGTACATACAACCAAGTCTCCCACCGCCAAATGGGAAGACTGTCAATTTCACCAATATAGCCATTCCTGTTATACATCTCTCATCATAAACACACATACAACCACCACCACGCACCATTTAGATCCAGAAAGCTTGGAGTATTCATAGATGTCAATGACCTCCCCAGGTGACACAGAGAGCAGAGGAAGGAAAGGTGACCTGTCTGCTTCTGGTCTAGCACATGCTACCAAGTCCTTCTGCCCTGGCCTTTTGCTCTTTGTTTTAAAGCAAACTCTCTCTGAGTCCAACTGAGGGATGGTTTAATGTGCTTCAAGGAATGATGGCAGACTGCACGCTCAAGGGGCAGGATGGCAGAACATTGAAGGAAGCCTGGACTACACAGTAAGTTCAAAGCCAGACAGGAAGAGAGATGGTCTCAGATTCATGCATGTTCCAGGAGCCTAGCTCCTGGTCAGTGTTGAAAGCATCCGCTGGATGAACCTGGGTGGGGAGCTCTCTCACAGGCAGCTCAGCCTCTAACCACGTGATCTTACTCAGTGTCCCTGCTTCTCTGCTTGTCTGTTTTGTTCACTTTTAAACTGTAATGGGTTTCTTCCTTCCAATCTAGTAACTGATGAGAAGCGGTCTGAGTCGGGAAGGCAAGGTAGTGGGTAAGTTTCAGAAGACCGTGGCTCAGTGGTGGCTGATCCTTTGCTCGTAGAGACTGCCTCCAGAGGCTATCTTCCTTTGGAAAAGTCAATTAAATCCTTGTTCTGACAAGGTGACAGAAACACGTGGTAGTGGGTGTGGTGGCACACAGGAGGTGGGGGGGGTCTCTCGTTCTCAGTGCTGTTCAGCACTGAGTTCACCAAGGTTGTCGGTCCATGAGCTTCTAGGAAATTCTCCTGTCTCCATCTCCCTTCTTGCTGTAGGCATGCTGGGATTACAGAAGCCTGATGCAGCTTAAGGCTTTTACACAGGGCCTGGAGATCCCAACTTTGGTACCCAGCCCTGTCAGCAAGTGCTTCATCCTCTGGGCCATCTTCCCAGCCATGTTTTCTTTTGATGCCCTAAGGCAGTCACTGAATCTAGGTACCTATCCATCTGTCTGCCTGTCATCTATCTAGTTACAAAGACAGAAAAATACAGATCTATAGAAACAGGGTCAGACATATATGTGAAACACAAATCGTAGCTTCCTTCCTTTTCCCCCCCAAGGCCATCAATTTGTGTATCATAAAGATTTTTCCCTGGCAGAAGCCTATCAAGGTGATGATGTGTGAGTGTGTGCTCGTGGGGATTGAACCTAGGGCTTTGCTTGTGAGAGGCAAGTACTCTGCCACTAAGCCACAGGCCCAGTTCATACAAAGGCTCTGAAAACTCCATTTTTATGCCCATAATTTGTTTCTTTACCATTTTTAATTAGGCTGGATACATCTGGAAGGAACATAAGGTAAATGACTTTTTTTTTTTTTTTTTTTGGTATTGAGGAATGACTTGGGGCCTCATATACTAGGCAAGCAATCTACCACTGAGCTATACTCTCTGGCTAAAATGACTGACTTTCTTTGAAATAAAATGACTTACCGTCTACGGCCATACCACCCTGAAAGCTCCCGATCTCGTCTAAAATGACTTACCTAGAGGGATGTCACTGCTGGCTTGCTTTGCACCATCCTGTAATTAAGGTACACAATGTCAATAAAGTATTACTTGTGGGTGACTCCTAAATGGCCCAGGATAGCAAACAAGGTAAGTCAGATGTTATACATTATTAATTATGCTAACAAACCCAAACTCCAGGGGTGCCGCTTCATCTCAGAAACACTCCTACAGAAAAATGGCGCTCATGCTGCCTCCTGCTGTCCCTGCCCAGGCTTAAGCTATGGATGGCACATGCCAGAGGCTTAGCTTGCGGGAAGGGACGAGGTGGGTGAGGGAAGACGCAGCACACATTGCCCAGGAGACTCCAAACCAATACTCTCTGCCAACCTGGTGTATGGGCACCCTGCTGATTCTGGCCTGCATGAAGGTCTGCCTTGAAGAGAACCTGATTCACCAGCCTGGAGGGCTTCCGTCAGATTGGGCTGCTCTTCCCTGGACATCTCTCACCTGAGCAATTCCCTCCAACCTTCAATCCTGGGGACCACAAGGTCAGCACAAACACACCACCTCCTCTGAGGCTCTTCCAGCCCTCCAAGCTCAAAGCATCCTCATCTATACCCCTCTCTGGCTGCCTTTCATTCCTTTGCTCTTAGAATTCATGGGGGAGGGCTGGAGAGAGGACTTGGCAGTTAAAGACACTTGCTTGCAAAGCCTGATGACCCTGGTTTCATCCCCTAGTACCCATGTAAAGCCTCCAAATTTGTCTGAAGTGGCAGGAGGCTCTGGCATGCCCATCTGCCCCCCCCCCATAAATAACTTTTTTGTTGTTGGTTTCCCCAAGGTAGGGTCTCGATCTAGCCCAGGCTGACCTGGAATTTACTATGTATTCTCAAGGTGGCCTCAAACTCACAGTGATCCTCCTACCTCTGTCTCCAGGGTGAGTGCTGGGATCAAAGATGTTAGCCACCACGCCTGGCTTAAATATTCTTTTTTTTTAAAAATTAATTGGTAGAAATCCTCATTTTAGGCTAGGGATGTCACTTAGCAGCAGTGTGCTTGTCCCAGCACAACATAAATGGGATGTGGCGGCACATCCGTCAGCTCTGCACTAATAAGAAGTTCAAGGCTGGGCTGGAGAGATGACTCAGCGGTTAAGGCGCTTGCCTGCAAAGCCTAAGGACCCAAGTTCGATTCCCCAGTGCCCACATAAAGCCAGATGCACAAAGTGGGACAGGTGCCTGGAATTCATTTGTAGTGGCTGGAGGCCCTGGTGCGCACCCATTCTCTTTGCTTGCAAATTATTATTTAATTTTTAAAAAGTTCAAGGCTACATAGCGAGTTCGGGGACATCCTGAGCTACATGGACCCCTGTCTTTAAAAAGATTAAAAAATGCATCCTGAAGGAACCAACGAGAAGCCTTGTTTCCTCAGGCCTGCTGGGGATTACTGGAGACGATGGCCCGTGTAACGTTCTAGAAGATAAAAAATGCAATTTCTCTTGCAACAAGAATGGGGGGGTCGAAAAACAAACGCGGAAAAGCCCCTTATGTAAACAGTTCTCCCGGTGCCGGCCGCTCGGCTCCAGCCACACCGGCCATCGCCACGCCCCCGCCGGCCATCGAGAACCACCCAAGGCGGCCCCAGCGGTGGGAGGGACCGCCCCTTCCGGCTCCCTGACACCTCCCAGCGGCAGAGGAACCGCCCCTTCCGGCTCCCTGACGCCACGAAGCGGCGGGATGGACCGCCCCTTCCGGCTCCCTGACGTCACGCAGCGGCAGAGGGACCGTTTCTTCTGGCTCCCTGACACTACCCAGCGGCAGAGGGAACGCCCCTTCCGGCTCCCTGACACCACCCAGCGGCAGAGGGACAGCCCCTTCCGGCTCCCTGACACCACCCAGCGGCAGAGGGACCGCCCCTTCCGGCTCCCTGACACCACCCAGCGGCAGAGGGACCGCCCCTTCCGGCTCCCCGTCACCTCCCAGCGGCGGAGGGACCGCCCCTTCCGGCTCACCGGGACCCTCCAGGCGATGTCTGTGCCCTTGGACTCGGGGTAGAGCTTGTCCAGGCTGTAGAGGCTCTGGAACTCGGTCCCCTCTACCTGCTTGTGCAGAGCCCTACGAGCGCAGCGTGCGGGCAGCGGGACCGGCCAGGCTCCGGCTCGGCTCAGGCTCCAGCGAAGGCACCGGGCGGCCGCCATGTTGGAGGTCTCAGGCTCACTTCCGGCGTGCCCCCTCCCGGCGGTCCGCTGGCTGCCGCTGCCCTGAGACTTGGGTTCCGCCCTGGAGGCTCATCCCTGGGGAGGCCGCCCAGGAAGAAGATCCCTGAATCAGCGGGCTGTGATCGTACCCGCCTGGGAACCCAGGACCTGGGAGGCTGAGGCTGGCGAGTCGCAAGTTCAAAGCTAACTTGGGGTGCATAGTGCAAACCTGGCTCCAGCAGACAAGAACCCCGGACCCCGAGTCCTCCAGAAATTCTCCCCTTTCTGAGCCAGTTTCCTTCACCTGGACCACTCGATACGCTAATCAAATACATCGGTGAGATCTTACCTGCCTCACCTGGGTCATCTCTGTCCTCTCTTCCTTCATCCTGCTCTGAATCTATATATTATTCGTCCAATAATTAATTTTTTCCCCATAGGGTCTCGTTCTAGCCCAGGCTGGCCTGGATTCACTATGTAGTCTCAGGCTGGCCTCACTGGGATCTTCCTATCTCCACCTCCTGAGTGCGCCATCACGCCCGGCTGTTCTTTTTTTATTTTATTTATTTGCAAGAAGAGAGAAGGAGACCGTGCGAGAGAAAACAGATGGGCACACCAGGGCCTTCAGCCACTGCAAACAACTCCAGATGCATGCACCACTTTGTGCATCTGGCTTTACACGGGTACTGGGGAATTGAACCTGGGTTGTTAGACATAGCTGGCAAGCACCTTAAGTGCTGAGCCATCTCTTCAGCCCTTTTATGTTTGTTTTGAGTCAGAGTATGTAAGGGTGGCCTTGAACTCCTGGACCTACTTTCTCTGATTCCTGGAGTGCTGGGATTACAGGAATGATCACTCATCACAGACATAGGTCATCATGCCAGGCTCCAATATTACTATTTTTTTTTTTTTAGTGGTGTGTGTGTGTGTAGGTCAGAGGACAACCTTGAGGGTTGATCTTACACCAGGTTATCTGGTCCAGAAGCTTCTGGGAATTCTCTTGCCCCTGCCTCCCTTCTTGCAGGAGGGTTGGAATTACAGATATTTGCCACTGTGTTAGACTTTTTCTGGGTTCTGAGGATCCCATCCAAGCCCTCTCCCAGCTCCTAATCTTTTCTAAAAACCCATCTCCTAAGCAGAGTGCAAACTCCAGGAGGGCATTGGCTCCCTGCCCATGTCCTGAGCATCCAGAACATAACACGCCAAGGACGCTCCTTCAGTGAGTCCTGTGACTATGGTTTTTGTTGTTGGTTTTTTTTTTTTTTTTTTTTTTTTTTTTTGTGTGTGTGTGTGTGTGTGTGGAGGATGCGGGTAACAATTGGTTGGTTTTGTTTTCAAGGTTGGGTCTCACTGTAGCCCAGGCTGATCTGGAATTCACCGTGTAGCCTCAGATTGGCCTTGAACTCAGTGATCCTCCTACCTCTGCCTCCTATGCTGGGATCAAAGGCGTGTGCCACCATTCCTGGCCCATGTGTTTTTAATCAGTCTTTATTCAAATTTTTATTTATAAGCAAAGCAGAAAGAGAAAGAGAACGAGAATGAAAATGAATGTGCCAGGGCCTCTTGCCACTGCAAACAAACTCCAGACACATGAGTGCATCTGGTTTTAGTGGGTAATTAAGGAATCAAACCCAGGGTGTCAGTCTTTGCAAGCAAGTGCCTTTAACCCCTGAGCCACCTCTCCCGATAGGCAATGTGTTTTTGAAAGTTGAGTTCAGGTAGAGCTGAATGTTTTAACTTTGGCTCTTTTTACTAAACAGTCTATAACCCCTGTGCGTAGTGATGGCAAACAGATTTGTCCGACTTTCACCCCAGGGCAGTTCGGAATGTGGCCAACTCAAAATCATAAGCTTAGGGCTAGGACCATGGCTCAGTCATTAAAGGTGCTGCCTTGCAAAGCCTTCTGGGCCAGGGTCAATTCCCCAGTACCCACATAAAGCCAGATACACAAAGTGGCACATGTGTCTGGAGTTCATTTCAGTGGCAAGGAGCCTTAATGTGCCCATATTCTTTTTCTCCCTTTTTATTTCTCTCTCTCATAAATAAAAACTTTTTAAGCTGGGTGTGGTGGCTCATGCCTTTAATCCCAGCACTTGGGAGGCAGAGGTAGGATTGCTGTGAGTTCAAGGCCACCCTGAGTCTACATAGTGAATTCCAGGTCAGCCTGGACTATGTATGTGTATACATATGTATGTATGCATGTATGTATATATAATTTTATTTATTTATTTGCAAGTAGATAGAGACAGAGAATGAGTATGGGGGTGCCAGGGCCTAGTGCCACTACAAAGGAACTCTAGACACAGGTGCAGCTTTGTGCATCTGTCTTTCCGTGGCTATGGGGGATCAAACCCAGGTCTTCAGCTTTGAAAAGCAAATGCCTTTAACCACTGAGCATCTTTCCAGTCCCCTACCAAAATAGTTTTAAAACATCACAATTTTAAAATATTAAGAGTTTTGGAAGGAGTCTTGCAAGCATAAGGACCAGAGTTTGATCCCCAGTACCCATGTAAAAATGCCAGATGCAATTGTAATCCCAGCGTGGTGGTGGTGGGGTGAAGATAGGAGGATTTCTGGGGTTCACTAGCCAGTCAGCCTAGCATCATTGGAGAGCACCAGACCCATGAGAAATCCTATCTCAGAAAAAGGAGATGACATTCCTGAGGAATGTCACAAGGTTGTCCTCTGGCCTCCACATGCACAACCCTCCCCACGCACACACAAACACCTGTAACTGCACACACGAACATACACATCCCCACTGTGCAATTTTTGTGATTTTTTTTGTAACTCAATTATGCGGCTCTTGAGTGTGAACTTTGTAGATGACAGTAGCATGTTACAATGTCAAAAGTTGGGCACCACTGACTGTACGGGTGGAAGGCAGATCACAGAAGGAAGTGGTTCTTTCCGTATGTTGGCCCCTTCTCCCTCTCCAGCTCTAAACATCATGGTGACTTTTTGTAGCCAGGAGATCAGGCAAACCTGGAGAGGTAGGTGGAGAATAATTCGGAAGTCCACAGGCTGAGAACCGAGCAGAGCCATTTCCTGTCAGTTAAGGCATGAATTCTGTAACTGAGAAGTCCTAATTCTGAAAAGGTTCCAAGTAAAGTCAGCAGTGTTTGAAAATAGCTAAACCTTAGTTAAGTTACCTAGTTGAGAAGTAGTGTATAAATGAAAAAACAGCTCCTTACATTTTAGTTATTATTGGTAATATTTGTGGTTTTCTCTCTACCTTTGGGTTTTTGTTTTTCCTTTTGAGGCAGGGTCTCACTCTACCCCAGGCTGCCCTGGAACTCACTCTCTCCCAAGTGCTGGGACTAAAGGCATACACCATGACATCCAGCTATTTTTAAAAAATTTTTCATTTACTTATGTGCATTTGTGCATATAGTTGTGCCAGGGCCACTTGCCACATGCATCTGGCTTTACATTCATGCTTGGGAATTGAACCTGAGACAGCAGGCTTTGCAAGCAAGTACCTTTATTCATTGAACCTTCTCCCCAGCTGAAGAGTTCTATTTTTGGAAGAGTATACCTAGAAAAATAGGCCTTTGGGATAGTTTATAAATATCCCCCAGGGATGCTGGCTGATTGTGATAGGATATTGTCATGGAATCAAACCTTTTATCATTTTAGCATTATTGAGGAAATAAACCATTTCCTAGGCACTGGCTTTGTTAGCTCAAATAGAAAGGGTTGGTAAATGACATAATAAGCCTTTTGGGCTCTGGGTTGGAAGTCTCTCATGGGTCCCTTGCTGTCTGACTTAGTCCCAAGACCTCAGAGGGAACACAGACGTCTCCATGGTGACTGGAATAAGCTGCTCAGGAGAGGAAAGCCAGGCACTCATTCAGGTCTCGGCAAAAAGATTATGAATAATAAAGTCAGAGCTGCTCCAGGCAGGGCTCTAACCTGTGCCTGACCAACAGCCATAGGGAAAAGGAAACTGCAGGTCTCCATGGCCTCAAATAAACACAGCCTGCTCAGACCATCTGGTGGCCTGGATTCTGAGAGAAATGGGGGGAGAGGAAAGAACAAGGCAAGCTGCCCTGGGATGGAAAACAGCAGCTGGCAACCTTCTCGCCTGCTGCTCCCAAGAACCATACAGAACAGGGGCCCTTGTGGGAGAAGAGACCTTAGAAGGGTCCCTAGATAAGTGCTAAGATGTGTGGTAGAGCTCACCTGCCATTCTGGTACTTGGGAGCCTGAGATAGGAGGACTGCCATGAATTTGAGGCATCTGGGCTACACAGAATGTTCCAGGCTGGCCTGGACTACATAGAAAGAAAGACCCTGTCTTAAAGGAAACAGCCAGGACGCCAAAGGCTAAAGCCAGTGTGCTGCTCCTGTCGCTCCTCGGGCCTCTCTCCACACGTGAACAGGTTCAGAAGGTGTCTCAGGAAAAGGATATTCACAAGGGATAAACCAACCACTCCTAGAAGCTGGGAATCTTGCAAGACACCATCCCTGCTCTGTGGCTGTCATGAGGAGTCTGTGGGATTTCTCTTCTCCCGAGTGCCCTGGGCCAGACAGCCCTTCACAAGCCAACATTATGTGGGTATAGGGGACGTGGTGAGGCACAGTGGAATCAGACCCCAGCTGGGATATTTCTAATAAGCTTTTCTCGTGTATGTGTGGTGCTGGGGATCTTGTGCACACTAGGTAAGCTCTCACTGAGCTATTGGTCGTCTAAGTTGAAATATTTCTATGTGACCTTGAATTTGCCTTCTAAGTCTACAAATACTCATCAGTAAATTAGACTTTATGGCTATCCTGTGAAGTTCTTGAGGGTATTCAACACATTGTGGATCACAACACAGTGTCAACTCACAATAATTACCTCCTGCTCCAGGGTGCTAAACCCATACGGGTTCCTTTTGTCCTCTACTTTTGCCTGGTTTTTTAAAAAATGTTTATTTGCAAGCAGAGAGAGAGAGAGAGAGAGAGAGAGGGTGGGGGGAGAGCAGTCCAGGGCCTCCTGCCACTGCAAATGAACTCCAGATGCATGCGCCACTTTGTGCATCTGGCTTTATGTTGGGTGCTGGGGAAATCGAACCCCAATTGTCCAGTTAGGCTTTACAGCCAAGCGCCTTAACAACTGAGCCATCTCCAGTCCCCCTTTTTTTGCTTATGTGTGTGCACATGTGCAGATGCACATGCAGGCACATGGTGTCAGAGGGGAATGTTGGCTGTCCTTCCTCTTGAGAGGAATCTCTCTCTGAACATGAGGCTGTGGTTGTCACGAGCTCCAGCCAAGACCCACTCATGAGGCAGTGGCAGGAGGATCACAGTGATCCTCTTGCCTCTGCCTCTCAAATGCGGGAATCACAGGAACCATCACGCCAGGCTCGTTTGTTTTTTCAGGCAGGGTCTCGCTCTAACCCAAGATGACCTGGAATTTACTATGTAGTCTCAGGGTGGCCTCAAGCTTACAGCGATCCTCCTGCCTTTGCCTCGAGTGCTGGGATTAAAGGTGTACGCCACTGCACCCTGCTAAATCACTTCTTATTGTACTCAGAATGCCCTAGCTTGCAGGGCCTTATGGTACCAGGTTTCCAGTCTTGACATTCAGCTCTTCCCAGTGGCTTCTCCCCAGCCATGAGTCTAGGCTGTATCACTGCACGTGGCAGGAGAAGCTCCTGATCAGTTCTGTTCAGTATCTCAACTTTTTTTTTAATATTTTATTTATTTATTTTTCAAGCAGAGAGATACAGAGAGAGAGAGAGAGAGAGAGACAGACAGAGAGAACACCAGGGCCACCACCTTGTGGGTCTGGCTTATATGGGTCCTGGGGAATTGAACCCAGGGCCTTAGGCACCAGAGGCAAGTGCCTTATCCGCTGAGCCATCTCTCCAGCCCTCAACTTTTTGTTTTTGAGAGAGGGTTTCACTATGTCGTCAAGGCTGGCCTTGATCTTACGATCCTCTGACCTCTGAGTGCTAGGGTTATAGGCATATGCCATCACACCTTGCTCAACCTTGTTTTCATGATCATTCTACCTTGAACAAGTTTATTTAAGTATTTTTCCCCTATAGGATTTTTTATGACTGAAAATGTCTATTTAGAGTTAAAGACACTTGCTTACAAACCTAGCTGACTCAGTACCCAGGTAAAGCCAGATGTACAAACTGGTGCATACAACTGGAGTTCATTTGCAGTGGCAAGAGGCCTTGGCACACCTATCCTCACAAGTATATTGCTCTCCCAAGTGAATAAGTAAAAGTATTTTCAAAAAGCCTAAGCCAGGCATGCCTGTAATCCCAACACTCGGGAGGCAGAGAGAGGTAGAAGGATTGCTTTGAGTTCTAGATCAGCCTGGGCTAGAGTGAGACCCTACCTTGGAAACAAACAAACAAAAGCAATGTCTATTTGGAACAAGCCAGTTAGACTCAGTTTGAGGGAACCCAGTTTTGTTGGCAACATTCAAGACTGTAACCAGGGGCCAGCCTTCTTTTCTCCCTCCAGCCTGAGCAGGGTGCTGACCTTGGCCGCATCAACCACAGAGAACTTCTCACAGCATTTAACCTTGGCACTCACAATGCTCACCATGTGCTTGCTAGGGGCCTTGTGTCCTCTTCAGGACCAGTTCACGGTCAGAGAAGGTGCCGATGGCAGTGGTCCAGAGGGTACTCTTCTGAGGATATCTGGGCCGCTGGGAAGTGGGTGCCATGCAGGTCTTTTTGTGGACTTCTTGGAGCTCAAAGCCTTTGCTCTGGCTTCAGTTTGGGGAGGGACAGGAGCGTCCTTCTTTGCTCTTGGGGCCACTATGGTGACTACAAGCCACACTGTACATCTTCAACATGATTAAGATTTACAAAGGGGCCGGGTGTGGTGCTTTGTACCTTTAATGCCAGCACTCAGGAGACAGAGGTAAGAGGGTCATGTGAGTTCAAGGCCACCCTGAGACTACATAGTGAATTCCAGGTCAGCCTAGGTGAGAGCAAGGAAAGATTTACAAAGGGGAGCTGGTTGTGTTGGCACATGCCTTTAAACCCAACACATGGAAGGCTGAGGCCAGAGGATCACTGTGAGTTCGAGGCCAGCCTGGGACTAGTGAGTTCCTGGGGCGGCCTGCACTAGTATGAGACCTTGCCTTGAAAAGCAAAAAACAAAACAATTAAAAAGGGATTGGGAGCTGTGGTTTCCTGAATAAGACTGAGCCTGTGGATATTTCCCCATCAATGGGGGAAGGATGCACACAAGAGCCCCACCCCTCCCAGAATAGCTATTGGCAGCTAATGGTTTGCTGGGAGAGGTGGAGTCAGGTCCACGAATGGTGGAGCCACTGGTAAACTGCCCATTCCACAGTAACTAGCCTTCTACCCATGATCATGCAAGCAGTATGTATTTAACTCAACAAGTTAAAAAAGGCATGAAAGTAAGATGGAGATTAATGGGGAAGAGAGAGGGAGGGGAGGGTAAAGACAGAGTAACTGAGGGAAAAGGTCAAAACACTATATACATGTATGAGAATGCCAAAAGTGAAAAAAATGAAAATTAGAAAAGGAGACCTGGGAATGTAGCTCAGTTGGTAGAGTATTTGCCTAACATGCACGAAGTCCTGGGTTTGATCCCCAGCACCACATAAGCTGGGGAGGGTGGCACATGCCTGGCATCCTAGCCTAGATGGATGCAGGAGGATCAGAAGTTCAATGCCAGCCTCAGCTACATAGCTAGTTTGAGGTTAGCCTGTAATATATGAGAACCTGACTTAAAATGATATAAACGAGCTGGGCGTGGTGGCGCACGCCTTTAATCCCAGCAATCGGGAGGCAGAGGTAGGAGGATCGCCGTGAGTTCAAGGCCACCCTGAGACTACAGAGTGAATTCCAGGTCAGCCTGGACCAGAGTGAGACCCTACCTCGAAAAACCAAATAAATAAATAAATAAATAAATAAATAAATAAATAAATACGCTGGGCATGGTGACACTCACCTTTAATCCCAGCACTCGGGAGGCAGAGGTAGAGGATCCTGTGAGTTCGAGGCCACCCTGAGACTACATAGTGAATTCCAGGTCAGCCAGGGCTAGAATAAAACCGTACCTTGATAAAACAAATAAAAGTAATATAAATGTGCCCTTGCTAATGTAGTTCCACCTTCCTGACCCAGGTTTTCAACCACTATACTTTTGGTCTTTTAGTTGGTTTTGGGGGGATGGCCTCAAACTGGAATGGGGCCCCACCAATGCGTAGGGGTCCTGTCTGTTGTCTGTTCTGCTCACCATCTCTCCCCAGCATGACTGGCAGAGCTGGCTCTACAGGCATAGAGACTTTCACCAATTAAAAGCTGCCTAGATGCCAGTCATGGAGAGGTAAGCAAGGAGACGCTGAGACCTCAGAGGATAGGAGTTCAAGGGTGTAGAGGCGAGTGGAGCCCAGGCACCCCACCCCCATCTTCAGTGGTGCCTGACAGGAAGCAGGCCTGTGAGGAACAGAGGATTGTGGCTCCAGAGGGCCATTTCAGCTTTTAGGATACTGATGCATTTTTTATTAAAGAGGAGAATAAAGCATTTGTAAATATATTTCTCTCATGTATACTTCAAAGGTGACGCTGGTCAGCTGCTACAGAGCTGGGGAGCAAAAAGGCTGGTGCTCCCTCTCCCCTCAGATGACAGAGAACATGGAGGATCTGGAATGTCCAGCTCCAAAGAATAAAAGGTTCCAAGTTGCATGAACAGAAGGACCCAGCCACCAGCTGGCATCACAGTGGCCCCCGGAGCAAGGTGGCATCTCCAGGGATCAGGCATGCTTGTTAAGAAAACCCCTTTCCCCCTTAGAAAGAAATAAGGCATGAAGGTTCCCACTGGGCTCCCAGTACAGAAGCCCGGGCTGTCACCACCTCCCACTAGATTATATGGCTCCTTTGATTTCTCGGGTCTCAGGAAGGGTGGCAGAAGGAACCAGAAGGCCTGAAGGACTGCTGAGGGCAAGCTGGGGACCTGGGCATCTCTTAGCTGAAGCTTGATTCTCTGAAACTTTAAAGGACTGAACCCCTGACCCAGCTGGGGCCTCAAAAGCTCCCCTTGTTGGTAAAGAGCCAGTATTTTATAGGAAGGAGAGATGTCCCCATCCAAATTCAATACTGCTACATGGGGCGAGATTCTTGGGCAGTCCCTGGTGAAGAGGGATAGGACAGTGGGGTCTGGGCTGATGGCACATGCCAGGGACATTCTTAGGGGCTGCAGATGTGACCTGTGCCTAGGGCTGGCCAGAGGTGAGTATGGAGTAGATGAGACGTCATGGTCCCTGAGATGCGAGCAGGCGCAGAGAAGGGAGGCAGAAGTAGTGTGCAGACATGAGGGGGCTCCTCGCCATCTTGGCTCCTGGAGGTCTTAATGCTCAGAAGGCATTTCCAGGGGTGGAACTTGTGGAGAGAAACATGGGTGGAGCACCACTCATGTATGGCTGTTGAGGGGCTCCCTCATCCCCTTTTCTGATTGCTACAGATGTGTGGTGAGCTGAGGGTGTTTGCCAGGGTTGGGGCAGGGGACACTCAGGCATGAGTGGCTGAGGCTTCCTGCCCTGCTCAGAACTCTGGGAATGCGGGCAGCTGGTGCTAAGGGAATGACTGTGCTAGGACTGGCAAGAAGCAGTGGATGGTCTTGGAGACCCCTGAATCCAGCAACAGCTGGCTCTGTGGTCCCTTTCAAGTGTTTCCAGTTGTGGCAATGGTCAAGGAGACCTTGTATTGCAAATCTCTCAGAAAAACAACTTTGAAAACAAAACAAAAAGCCAGCTAAGCCAGAATGGCTTCTAGAAGCCTGGCCACAATCTGAGTGTTGAGCCAAGGGCCCAGAAACCGAAAGGCTGGGGGAGCTGGGAAGACCCCCCCCACCACCACCACCACCTGGGGAGAGTGGAGGCATTTGGCTTTGAAACTGGAATTGTACCTTCAGGCTGAAGCAGGGTGGCCAAGGGAGGCAGGATAGGTGGGCCATGCCATCAGTAATGCTTTGTCTCCCCCCCATTAAAGAGGCCTCACTCATACTCCCACCACCTGCTGTGATCTAGCTCTGCAGGAAAATCTCTCTTACTCGCCAGAGGCTGCTGCCAGCCACGAAGGACCTGTTGGCCTGGAGCCATGGAGGGGTCATTTGCTGTTGTGCAAGGTCTTGACTTTGGTGGCATTGATGTCAGCCTTGGTCTTTTGGATCCTGGCGAAGATCTCCTTGAAGAGTGCTTTGTACTCGGGCTGGCTCTGCTCCAGCCGCTTATCCACAGCTTCCACATGCTGGCTCAGGCTCATCTCACCTGCCCTGCCCTCACCTTGGCCCTCCTCGCCTGCCAGCAGGTCCCTCCACGAGCTGTCCCGGGAGATGGGCCGCGAGGTCTGCACGCCCGCGTGCCGCACCCCGGTGCCATGCTGCCGACACTTACTCAGCAGCTCCTCGTACTTCTCAAGCAGCGCGTGGTACTGCTCATCCACTTCCCGCAGGATGGACATGCCCCGCCTGCGCACGCTGTTGGCGTGCAGCGTGAGGTTGCCCGCGTGGCGGCTGGCGGGGTCTTTGGCCACGATGGCATTGAGCGCAGTGTCGCTGCAGCTTTTGCGTACTATGTGGCTGGGGGAGGCTGCGGGTGAGGGGACACCATCCTGGGTGCTGGAGTCATCTCCACTGCCCGGCTGGGGGTCATCGGCCTCGGGGGCCTGGGTGAGGGGTGCCAGCAAAGCCTCTGCCAGGTGGTCATCCCGAGCCAGCAGGTAGGTCTTGGCTTGTTTCATCTGCTGCAGCTCCAGCAGCTCAGCTTCCAGCTCCTGCACGCGCAGGCGGCAGCCCTCCAGCTCGACCAGCTGCCGCTCCAGCTCCGTGTACTCCTGCAGCACTGCCGCATACTCGCGCTCCGCCTGCTCCTTGCGCTGCCGCTCCTGGCTCAACTGGGACCGCAGCACCCCCACCAGCGTCTGCAGCCGCTCATTCTCCTGCTCCAGGGGCCGAGGGCCCAGCTCCATGGAGGAACTGTGCAGGCGGAAGGCATCCTCGCATCTGCTGGGGAACAGAGCAGCGGGTCGGGTCGCAGACTGGAGCCCCAGACACTGGACATCTCTCCTCCCCTGGATGTATGCTCTCACCTCCAAGACGCTAACCCTCTCCCTCCGCTCTATGCCTTGGGACGCTGACCTCTATGGACTGAACCAGGGCTCCTCATCAAAGACCAGCAAAGTCTCGGGTGGGAGCAGAGGAAGTTGTGGGGTGTGCCCTCATCCAAGCTCCTTCCTTGAGCTTTCCATATGTTCAGGTAATCTCCCTCCTCCTTGACCTGAGGCCTGGGGATGGTATTGGTACTATTGTCTTGCAACTCTGGGGAACTAGTTTCCACATATCTTGATCTGAAGAAAGATCAACCTTTCCTTCCTGTACCTCACGTTGGAGTTGATCCAGGGCATCCCCATGCTAGGCAAGTGCTATACCATTGAGCTACCTCAGCCCTGTATTCCAACACTAAAAAGTCACTAGACTTAAAGGGAACCAGAAAGGTGCAGGCTAGAACCGTGGCCCAGGTAACCAGCCTGGATTTTCTCATCTGAGTAAAATGCATTGTGATGACTGGTAAATCAGCAGGATGATAACACATAGCCCATCCTCCCGAAGGACAGCGGTGACATCCTTAGCATCCATCTCCCTGACTGCCTGGACCAGGCATCAACCCTCCTCAGCCACTGCCCACTGTCCATCTTCTCCTCCGTTCCCTGGCCAGCACTTGTGGGGCTCTCAGACACCAGGCCCTTCACCTACCGGTGGCTGGTGCACAGCTCCTTGAGGCAGGGGAAGGTGTGGATGGTTCGCCTGCGTTCCCGCTTCTCCCTGCGCACCCGAATCTGCTCCAGGCTTCTCAGTTGTTCCAACTGGGCCTGAAGCTCCTCCACCTGAACTTGTAGGCGCTCAACGGTCTCTGTCAGCCTGGGGTGTGGGTGGGGACAGACATGGGGGGTTTTAGGGCGATGGGGACAGCCTCCTTATTGCAGCCCTGGCTCCCACAGGGTTGGAGATAGACAGACTGGCAGGTAACCTTGTGTGTGTTGTCTGGTGTTGAGGTCAGATAGGGGACCCACCTCAGGTCCCTATACACTCCTCCATCACTGAACACCTTGCACTGTGTAACATTTTCATGAATGCCTTCCCTCTCTGCTGTGAGGTCCCACAGGGAAGAACAGGGTCATTATATCCCTAGTGCCTAAAAATTGATCCTAGGGTATAACTGGTACTTAAAGAAAGGTATGGCCTGCGGTGACTTAAAAGCCACCATAGTGCTAAGTGACAGTGGAGTGTTCAGCACTGAGATATCTTTATCACACCCTCCAAGGCTCAGGATCCATTGCAGAAGAGATTCTAAGATCGTAAAAGCCAAAGAAGGGTAGGACTGCTCACAATGCAATCTTCCAGACACAAAATGACCTTGATATTCATGACCTCACAGTGCCTGACTCTACCTTCACAAGACCTTCAAAACGAAAAGAAAGATGATGACATCAAAATAGAAGAGACTAATTGGAAGGGAGAAGGAATTCAATGGGTGGTGGATTTGAGAGGGGGACAATGAGGGTAGGAATTATTAGTTTATCGTCTACTTATGGAAACTGTCAATAAAAAGTTAAAAAATAAAAAAAGAAAGGTTGTGGGCTGAATGTCAAACCATGCAAAGCTAACGAAGGAATTCTCACTACCATCCTGGAAGAAATGCTTGAGCCCCCCATCCATCACTCACTCCCCGCCACCCCAGCCTCAAGCTCGGCCCTCACCCATGGATCTTCTGCTGGGAAGCCTTGCTCTCCAGCACTAGCCTCTGGTTGGTCAGCTCCAGGTCTCGGGCTGTCAGGTCCAGCTGCTCGTAGACTTTGGCATGCTGCTCATTCACGTGCCGCAGTGTGTCCAGCTGCTTGGTCAAGTACTAGAGGTGTGTTGGGTTGGAGTAAACATTGAGAGATTTATCTTCAGCTGAGCAGGGGTAAAGATAGTGGTACAGTAGGGCTGCCTGGGATAAGGGGCAAGGCTGGAGCAGCTAAGAGTAAGCCTTTTGGAAAGCTGTACAAAAGCACATGCAGGTCAAGGCACTTGCTGGATGGGCGGCAGTGCAGGGCCCCAGACCCCTACCTCAATCTCCTGCATTTGCTCCTCATTGGTGGAGTACATCTGCTGCAGGGACTCTTCCAATTCCTTGTTCCTCTCCAGCAGCGTCTTTCCCAGCTCTGCAGCCAGATGCAAGTCTAGGGGTAGAGGGTGGAAAACGTCAGAGGGCCCTCAATAATGGTGGGGGAGGTCATGAGCCCTAGGGGAGTAACACCTGCTGTTGTCTGGCTAAATGAATATATTATGCCCACCAAAAAAGCCTTGTAAACACTTTTTAAAAATGAGCATACCCATTTAATAATACTACTCTCACTTCTGGCTGGAGAAGCTTTTCTTTTTCAGATGGCAATGACCACTGGGATAACTCAAAAGACACCACAGTGCTGGGAAGTGGCAGTGGAGTGTTCAGCACTGGGACATCTCTATCACACTTCCTGAGACTCAGGGTATATTGAGGAAGAGGTGGTGAAAAGATTGTAAGAAGGGTAGGACTGCTTACAGTACAAACTTCCAGACACAAAATGGCCTTGATATTCATGACCTCACAGTGCCTGATAATACCTATACATAATGGGAGGAAAAGATGATGACACCGAAACAGAACAGAGACTAGTTGAGAGGGGAAGAGATATGAAAGAGGGTGGGAAGGGAATCATAATGGTTTATTGTTTATAGTTATGGAAGCTATCAATAAAAAGTTTTTAAAAATTCCTGGAAAAGCCAAGTATGGTGGTGCATGCCTTTAGTCCCAGCACCTGAGAGGCAGAGGTTGGAGGATTGCTGTGAGTTCAAGGCCAACCTGAGACTACATAGTGAATTCCAGGTCAGCCTGGGCTAAAGTGAGAGACCCTACCTCAAAAAAACAACACAAAACAAAAATTCCTGGGTTAAAAAAAAATGCCCCCAAATCAATTCCAAACTGGGCCCTCCGTGACTAGAAGGTCAAGACACAGGTTACCCTGAGGAGCCTCCAGGCGTGGCAGGAGGTAAAAGACGAGCTTGTTCTGCTGTCATCCTCCTTCCATCCGGAATGTCCCTCCCCAGGGAACACTCCCTCTCTTTCAAGTCTGTAGTTTGATTTTGTTGAGACGGTCTTACATTTAGCCCAGGACTGGCACTGAACTCATGAGCCTCCTGCCTCAGCCTCCTGAGGGCTGGAAATATAGGTATGTGGTAACCAACCAGCTTGGTATTTCTCCCTGAAACATATTTTGATGTAGAAAATTTTCAAACAGTATACAATGGTGAAAAACCAATTAAAAATTAATGGAAAATATACATCAAGCCAGGCACAATACATGTCTGTAACCCCAATACTCAAGAGGCCAAGGAAGGAGGACTGCTGTGAGTTTGAGGCCAGTCTGGCCTATACAGCAAATACCAGGTCAGGCAGGCTACATAGCAAGACCTTATGAGAGAGAATATAATAAATATAAAATAGCTTATACTTAACTCTTAGATCTCTGAGAATTCCACAAATGGACATGATCTGAGATGGATACAGAATATCTTAAGAAACGTGTTGTCAATATTTTGGGGATCATCCTTCCTCACAATTCTCTATGCTTAAATCACCTCTAGATATACTTTTGTATAAACAGAGCTATGTTTCTGTACCTGGCTTTCTCCTTAACAATATCATATGGTAGCTTTCTGTAGGTAAACCTACTTAGAGATTTTTAGTGGATGTAGTAAAGTCTATTGTATCTAGGCTCCTAAACACCAGAGCCTAGTGTCCTTTTTGTTTGATCTTTGGAGTGTTTCCAAGGTTCCCCCCCCCCATCTTCTTCTTCTTCTTCTTCTTCTATTAAAAGTGAATCCTTAGCCGGGCATGGTGGTGCACGGCTTTAATCCCAGCACTCGGGAGGCAGAGATAGGAGGATCACCATGAACAAAAAGAAAACAAAAAAAAGTGAATCCTTGAGCAAGGTGGTGCATGTCTTTGATCCCAGCACTGTGGAGGCAGAGGTAGGAGGATGGTTTGGAGTCAAGGCCAGCCTGAGACTACATAGTGAATTCCAGGTCAGCTTGGGCTAAACCGAGACCCTACCTCAATATAATACATTTTTTAAAAAGGAAAAACAGGGCTGGGGATATATGTGACTTGTTGAAAGAATGTTGGCTTAGTATGTGTGAGGCTCTGGGTTCAAGGTGGGTACTGAAAAAATAAAAAGCTCAATAATGATTGACTTTGCTTATAAAACCTTTGTAACAATTCACCAGTTTATTTAGTACACTTTCTTAAAATATATTTTATTTATTTGAGAGAGAGTGAGAAAGAGGCAGACACAGAGAGAGAATGGGCACATCAGGGCCTCCAGCGACTGCAAGTGAACTCCAGACACACGTGCCACCTAGTGCATATGGCTTTATGTGGGTACTGTGGAATTGAACTCAGGTCCTTCTGCTTTGCAGGCAAACACCTTAACTGCTAAACCATCTCTCCAGCTCTTAGTACACTTTCTTAGGAACAGAATTATTGGGACAAAAGGTAGGCTTTTTAATTACTTTATTTGAGAGGGGGGGGGGAATGAGTGCACCAGGGCCTCCAGCCACTGTAAATAAACTCCAGATGCATGTGCCACTTGGTGCATCTGGCTTTATGTGGGTACTGGGGAATAAAACCCAGGTCCTTAGGCTCTTCAGGCAAGCACCTTAACTGTTAATCCATCTCTCCAGCCCAGAGGTAGGCTTTATTTGGGGGGGAGGCGGGGTTCGAGGTATAGAGGTAGGGTTTTGCCTAGGCCAGTCTGACCTAGAATTCACTATGTAGTCTCAGGGTAGTCTCAAATTCACAGTGATCCTCCTACCTTGGCCACCTGAGTGCTGGGATTAAAGGTATGCACCACCATGTCCAGCTGGGTAAGTTTTTTTTTTGATTCATTCTGCCAAAGACAGGAAAGCTTTTCTTTAAACATCATGAGGCTGTTTCTTGCACCAGCCCTCAATCTAGGCTGAGGATATAAATCTAGATCAAGATGTGTAAAGACAACTCTACTGGGGTGGATAGACGTGGTCCAGAGATTCAGCTCTTTAGTGCTGTTTTTAGACATAATGATAGTTCTGCATCCCAGGAGAATGGATGAGCTTTCTTGTCCCTCCTGGCAAGTTTCAGACATATGGTTGATTCAGCTGGACTCTGCTATGCATTGGACAGGGCCTCCTCTTAGGCAGAGCCTGGGCTTTCTTTTAGCTGGGGAAAGAATTCTACTATCTTATTAAAGACGGACGCCTGACCAGACACTGGGCACACAGAATAGAAAAAGCCTTGTTAGGAACAAACCTGGAGTCTGCTTCCATGACCAGAAGTAAAATTTGTTTAAAGACAGGGTTTCAAGTCTGTTCTGTTGGCTTAAACTCATTTTGTAGCTAGGGATAACCTTGAACTCCTGATCCTTTTGCCTTGGCCTTCCAAGTTGCCAATTGTTGCAATTATAGGAATGCACCATCAAATCTGGATTTAGTGGTGCTAGGGACTGAGCTCATGTCTTCATGCATGCTGGGCAACTGAACTACATTCACCAAAAACCTTTTGGCATTTGAGATAGGCTCTTATGTAGCACAGGCTGGCCTTAAACTCATTATGTAGCCAAGGATGACTTTGAACTCCTGATGCTCCTGCCTCCACTGGGGTCTCCATAGCTGACTTAAGGGCTGCGTATCCAGGTGCCACTAAAGAAGCAGATCAAGGCCGGGCGTGGTGGCGCACGCCTTTAATCCCAGCACTCAGGAGGCAGAGGTAGGAGGATCACCATGAGTTCAAGGCCACCCTGAGACTACATAGTGAATTCCAGGTCAGCCTGGACTAGAGCGAGACCCTACCTTGAAAAGCCAAAAAAAAAAAAAAAAAAAGAAGAAGCAGCAGATCATAGGCGCTCCAGCTGCTATGATCTGCCAGGTTGCAATGACACAGCCTGAAATGAAAGCTGCATCTCCGACCCCCCCCCCCAAAATAAATAAATGAAAAAGAGCAGAGGCCACCCTCTTGGATGCTCCCCCTCCTGGAACTGTTAAGTGGTCTGCAAAGTGGCCATTGCTATTATACCAGGTTCTATATGGTGGCAGCATAGAACCTCTGCAACTTAGCCAGGGTCCAAGGCCAGAGTCCCAAGGGGAAATGAGGAAAGGTTAAGAGACAACTGTAACACCATGCTCTTCCTTCTAGTGAACTGGGCTGTGTGAATTTCCACCTTCCACAGGCTAGGGCACTGTATACTCCACTATGAGTGGAGGGACAGCAGAGATTACCTTGCAGTGACAGAGAATGTGACCTGGTGCCTAATGATCTAAGGACAGGGAGGAAGGGAAACACAATGGAAGCTGCCTGGGGACAATCTCGAGTCAGGGAAACTGGATCATTGTGCTAAGCTGGTCAGAGCTGCAAGGAGGGATCATGGGAGGAGTCTAGAGCAGGGAACTGAGTGGAGCCAAGTGCTGGGGAGGACCAGGGTTTGCTGGGGGCTGGTGAAGACTCCGGGCCAGGGAAGGGCGGATGGAGAATGTGGAAGCTGGCTAAGGAGATAGAAGGCAACCAGCCTATTATGGTGGGATTAACAAGCAAGCCAGGAGGGCACTGAGTCTTGGCTGATACCTCCTCTGCCTGAACTTCCAGGCTTTCCGGGGACCTCTTCAGGGGGGCTTTAAAATTATTTTTTACTTGAGAGAGAGAGAGAGAGAGAGAGAAAGAGAGAGAGAGAGAGAGAGAGAGAGAGAGAGAGAGAGAGAGAGAGAGAGAGAGAGTATGGGTGTGCCAGGGCCTCCTGCTTCTGTAAATAAAATCCAACACATGGGCCATTTTGCGCATCTGGCGGGGGTACCGTGGTATCAAATATGGGCTGTCAGGCTTTGCAAGCCAGCAATCTCTCCAGCCCTAGTGTTTTTACGTATTTTTATGAGGCAATTGCTGAGAAGAGAACCTTGAAATCCCACTGTTCTGGACAGACTCTTGAGCAGAGAGGTGGAAAGAGACAGGAAGTAGAGACGAGAAAGGAAAGGGTGGACAGGGGAAGAGGTTAGCTCGTGGAGCTGTGAGTTCAAAAGCTCAGTATTGGATCTGGGCTTTTGGGGTGACCAGGATGATGGAAGGACACCCCTTTCCTTAGAGCTCTCCCTGAGGTGGAGGACTCAAGGTCAGGCTAGACAGGAGGGGGAGGGCAGGCACTTGGGACTTCAAATCGGTGACTCAGCAGCCACCTCTCAGCCTGGTCAGAGGTGGCCATGGGTGGGGGAGGGGCAGGGGATGGAGAGAGAGCCAATGCTTAATAATTCATGGCTCTCTCTATTTTTACAGTTGCTCATGGCAGTGAGTAGTGGGAACACAGCAAATCGAAGACCTCACCTGTCCCAACCACCTGGACCCACTGGGTCAGAGCCACACCAAAGTCAAATGGGATCTCTTGGGCCAAACCTCTGAAGTTGGGGCCTGGCCCAGGCGAGGGAAAACACATTAGCAGGATACCTCAAGTTCAGGTGAGAAAACGCTCCCCGGGTCACCTAGAGGCAACCAGGGAGCAGCTGGGACAAGATACAGAGAAGATGGGTACAATAGGCACTGGACCCCGGATGAGGCTGCCCTTTTGACAGCTTTCCCTGACCACCCAGCTCTCCTGACCCAGAACTTAAAAGCTGAGGGAACTGAAATTTTCTCCACTGATTACCAGTCCTTCACGTGGCTCCATGCCTTGGTGCGTGTACCCCTTCCCCCCAAGATGCCCTCCACTTCCTTCCTTGGTCCTCCAGTTCAAAGCTTTTGGTGTCTCTCGCTCTCACTTCTTCTGGACCGAGGGGACTGCTCTAACACAGCTGTTACTTTGATCCCACTCTGTCTCCTCTGTTGGAATATGGGAACCCCTGAGGGTAGAGATTATGTTTCCTAAGCAAAAGACATCAGGATTTTAGCGGGAAGCTCCACTTTCTTCCAAAACTGTCTCATTGCTGTCCTCCACTCCACCCTTCCTAAACTCTAGATCTGGGTTACTGACCAGATCAGCAGGGATGTGCAGGGTCCCTCCCCCACACCCCACCCAGCCTGCTCAGCTCCACTTTACCCTGAAGCAGCACATATCTCCCACCCCTACTCCCTGGCTCCTTCCTCCCACATCTGGGCTGGGCACAGTGCCAAGCCTTCATTAGGGGTGCGGAAGCTAAATGAGACTGCAACGGTATTAGCATCTGCCTCCTCTAGAGGCCATGGTCCTCACATCTCTTCTAAAACTGGTCCCTTTCAGGAAGCCATCCTATAATACTGTTCACTTAGGGCATACACACGCACTTCCTCAACTGGCCTGGGAAATACCTAGACTGTTTCCAGCTCCCAGGATGGTGTCAGCCATCCATGTGGGACCCATAGGTGTTTATAAAATAGAAAAGTTTTGGGGGTAGTGCCCAGAATGGAGGAGGGGTGCCACGGTCAGCCTGGGGAATCTCACTGCAAGGAGGCTGAGATTAGAGCCTATAGCAGAGAACTAACCCTAACCCTCCATCCCACATGGGTACCCAAGGCTCTGATTAACCCACAGGCCAAAGCATAGGGATGGTGGCTCATCTTCTGTGGTGAATCTTGGAAGTGGGTCAGGAAACAAAAGGCTCCAGGATCTGAGTGGATGCTTCCCATTAAGGCAGAACCAGAGCTCTGGGCCCTGGAGATTGGAGACCGGCCCCTGGAGGTACATACCTCGACAGGCTGATCTTCACACCCTAAGGACACACATACGACTGTGGGAAGGTCACTTTTCCTATGACAATTTCCTTGCCCCTCCCCCTAGCTCTCAGCAAGAATGAGATGGAGTTGAGTCCACTCTAGAAGTCCTTCGCCCTGACCCTCTCGGGCCTCCTCCTTCCTGTCCCAACAGCCCCACCCCGTCCTCCCAGTGATGTCACTGGCCACCTCATCACCAGCTTCTAACCCCCTGCCAGCCACCCTCTGGGCCCTCGGATGTGAGGTGTGGAGGTTTCTCCCTTTTCACTCAGCCTCTCATTTGACAGAGGTCTAGAATTTCCCACCCTGACCCTTCCACACCCTGGGCCACTTGGGAAGGGGGCCAAGGCAGGGAAGGGCTATGTAATTCTTCCCTCAGGAAGGTAGATGGAGATTCTACTTTCTGCTTCCTCGCAGGCACGTTCCCCGCACCACCCAGTCCCTGGGTAAAAGGAAGCGAGTTGGGGAAACTTTCTGGGAGACTTCGCGCTCAGAAATCCTGGCCCGGACAGGTGCGGCTGATTTGGAAAGATGACGTCCCTCTATCAACACAACACCTTCCCAGCAAAACACAAGAGTCCCTTGGCCGGGGGCCCCAAGATTTCCACCCAGTACCTGGACCCCCTAACAATACCATGGACACCTGGGCAGTGTCAGCTTCCAAGATGCAGTGGATGATGGATGTCCTTGTCAACTGGACACTTTTGCAGGTGTCCCTCCGCCGAATCCAGGTCTTCCTAGACAGCGCCCCTTTCTCCACGTCCCCATTTCCAAGATGCATCCCCTCCGGCTCCCCATCGGGCGCCCCAGGGTCCTGCCCAGCCCTTCCCGAGGTGATACCGCCCAACAATGGAGTAGCGGCCCCGGGGTGCCGGGGCACACCTCGTCTCCCTCCCCCACGCGCTCACCCTGCTCCAGGTCCTGCTGTTCGTACCAGGGCTCCTCTTCCTCCGCGGGGTAGTCCTCCATGCCCGCGGCTCTCCGCATGGCCCCGCGGGTGGCGGTGGGCGGGCGTTGCGGCGGCCGCGGCGCAGCGCAGCTCAGGGCCGGAGCTCGGGGCCCGGGACAATGCGGCGCAGGCGGCCCGGGCTTCCCGCGTCGGGGGCTCGGGCTGCAGCGCCCCGCGCCGCGCCGCGCCCCCTCGCCATCCGCCGCCCGCCCGGTGGATGCCCACGCGGGACGTGGGGCGCGTCGCCGCGCTCCCGCGGAGCCAGGGACAAAGGGTTGGAGGGGTCAGGGAAGGCAAGCAGGACCCGGGCGGGGATGGCCCCCCAGCCCGCCGGTGCGCTTGGGGTGTCAGGAAAGTGACAAGGACGCAGCGGGGACCCCCGGCCCGGGCCCGGCCCCGGCCCGCGCAGTGCCCGGCCCCGCGCGCGCCGACGCCCGGAGCCGACGCTGCATCTTGGCCCCGCCCGCCCGCAGCTTCCCCCCCCCCCGCAGCCAGCTCCGTGGGGTGGGGCCTGACGCCCTCGGCCAATCAAAAGGAGCATGCAAAGATAGGGGCGGGGTCAGGGGGCGGGGCCTTTTCTGTATCCCAGTCTTCTGGGTGTTTGATTAATCTGAAATTTTTGTCCACGTCTGGTCTGTCTTGCATCCCCTGGAAGTGTGGATGTGGCTCTTGCCTACAGAGACCCTCACCGAGTAGACGGGTGACTCATTGATACATTCTTTTTTTTTTGTTTTTCGAGGTAGGGTCTCACTCTAGTCCAGGCTGACCTGGAATTCATGAACTCAAGGCAATCCTCCTACCTCTGCCTCCTGAGTGCTGGGATTAAAGGCGTGCGCCACCACGCCTGGCGATAGATTCTTTTTTTATTGCTCTTCAAGCAGAGAGAGAGAGAGAGAGAGAGAGAGAGAGAGAGAGAGAGAGAGAGAAAGAGAATGGGTATGCCAGGGCCTCTAGCCACTGCAAAAGAACTCCAGATGCTTGTGCCACTTTGTGCATCTGGCTTCACGTGGATACTGGGGAATCGAACTCAAGTCACTAGGCTTTGCAGGCCTCTCTCTTTCTCTCTATCTCTGTGATTGCAAAGAAATAAAAACAAACAAAAAAGAAACTGGTATGGTGCCTTCCAGCCTTGAATCTCAGCAATCAGGAGACTGAGACAGGAGGGTCACTTCTAGTTTGAGGCCAGCCTGGGCTACAGAGTGATCGCTAGGTCAGCCTGAGCTACAATATGAGAACTGATATGACCTCAAACAAACAATTACCTTTAAGAACCTGAGAGTTTAAGCCTAGGCTTGGTAGCACAGGCCTGTAAGTCCAGCACTTGGGAGGTAGAGTCTGGAAGGTCAGGGCTCAAGGTCATTTTCACTTACATTGTGATTTGAGGGCTAACTGGGCTTCATGAGACCTTGTAAGGCCTATGGCTGGAAAGCAGAGGTTGGGAGGAATAAAAACTGAGTTTGTGTCATTTGTATTCTAGGCCTTTCTGTTTAAGGTTCTGTCTCCGTTTTGGAGGGGGGACATGTCTAATAACCAATTAAACCCATTAAAACCCACCATTGTTTCAGTTATCCAAGCATTCTGTCCTTAGAGGAGTTCTCACACTCAGGCATTCGTTTTTATTGGGACCCACGATGTGCTGGCATAATTTGAGTATGTTTAGCAATACACCCAGCAAAGATCCTCTACCCAGAATACAGAAACACCTGAGAACCCACAGGAAAAAGGCATCCAACCAGGAAAAACATGTGTGAAAGACCTGACCAGACAACTCACAAAAGGGGATGTCTAAATGACCCACTCAGCATGTAACAAAGGTATTCAATTTCTTCAGTCATTAGGAAATGCGAATTAAATCCACAATGAGGTACAATACTGCCACAGATGGGATCTTAAATATCTCCCAAAGGCCCACGTGTTTAAAGCCTGACTCCCTGTTGGGAGATAGTAGAATCTTTGAGAGGTGGGGCCTAGAGGGAGGTCTTTAGGTCTAATCCTGGCCTCTTCCTCACTCTCTTGGCTCTCCTGATAAAATGAATGCTTTGTTGGATCCACCACATGATACGCTTCCTCCCCTAAACCAGTTGCTCATGGGCTGACTCCTCTGAAACTATGGGCCAATTTTTTTTTTCTCTTTATAAGTTGTGTGTTAGCTTTATGCTATTGTGGCAAAAATACATGGGGTAAATCAATTTTTTTTTGTTTTTTTTCTCTTTTGGTTTTATTTAATTTTTTTTTCCGAGGTAGGGTCTCATTCTAGTCCAAGCTGACCTGGAATTCACTCTGTAGTCCCAGGCTGGCCCTAAACTGACAGGAATCCTCCTACCTCTGCTTCCTGAGTGCTGAGATTCAAGGCGTGTGACACTACACCCTGCTGGTAAATGAATTTATAAGGAAGAAAGGTTTCTTTGTTTCAGTCCATTGTTAGTGAGAGCCCATGTCTTTGGAAGGCTGACCCAGCAGCACATCAGGGTGGGTGTTCAAGACGAGCTCCTCTTGGTAGTCAAGAAGCAAAGAGACACAGGGAGGGTCTGAAATCCCACTACCCCTTTCAAAGACACCCCCTCAATTGTAACCAATAGATGGGAACATTTATTTATTTTAAAACTATTTTTATTTATTATTTATTTGCAAGTGGGGGGGGAGGGGAAGAAATGGGCACACTAGATCCTCCTACCACTGCAACTGAATTCCAGATGCATGTGCCACTCTGGACTGGCTTTACATGGGTACTGGGGAATCAAACCCAGGTCATCAGGCCTTGCAAGCAAGTGCCTTTGACTGCTGAGCCATCTCTTCAGCCCTTCTTTTAAAAAGTGTAAGAGACAGAAAACAGCATGGACAAGAATACTAAAGTCTCCCCTGCTGATAGGAGTAACACTGTTTGGTAACAGCCATGAAAGCAGATGCAGCTACTACAGGTTGGGTTCCCAGGCAACTGGTCCTGAGATGGCGATTACCAATTAGTGATTAGTGTGCAGACAGTTGATTAGGAAGTGCTCACCAGTGAAGGGAAGGGGGAAGGGCTGAATGGAGGGGGAAGGTGGACTGGAATGCAAAGCCATCCATGAAGAGCTCTGGCTAGGGGATGACTCTTCCAAGATTTCCAGGTGACGAGGGCGAGGGCGTCTTTATATACAGCACCTCCATGCACATGTCAACCAGACATTGAGTGGATGCAGACGTCCCTGGGAAGTGTATGTGACAATGGTCAGTTGTGGTGGGTGATCAGCTAGCTGTGCTCCCAGGTCCCAAGGGAGACTCTACATGACGCATCCCATCATCCATTTCAGATAGGAAGGTCCCATAATCTCGTGATTCCACTCCTGTATGTGTGCAGAAGAAATCCACACATGTGTCAACCAAAAGACATCTATAAGGATGTTCCCCGGCTGAAGAGATTAGCTTAGCAGCCAAAGGGG
The DNA here is from genome assembly GCA_004024765.1 of Zapus hudsonius. Taxonomy (NCBI): domain Eukaryota; kingdom Metazoa; phylum Chordata; class Mammalia; order Rodentia; family Dipodidae; genus Zapus; species Zapus hudsonius. The sequence goes on from PVHP010008793.1 coordinate 48,195, forward strand.
CATTGTGTGTGCACATACATATGCACACACCACATGCACACACACGAGCAAAAACAACCGAGTAATGAATGAAAGTGGTATATTCATGTAATAAAATATAACACAGTACAAGTTAAACATTGGGTCAGACACAAAGAGTGAATCTTGTGTTCATTTCCTGTCGCTCTAACAAGCTCCCAAATATAGTGGTTAAAACAACATACATTTATTATCATACAGTTCTGTAGGTTGGAAGTCTAACACAAATCTTGCTGGCTCAAGCTGTGGGCAGAGATGTGTCCCTTCCGAAGGCTGGGAGGGAGAATTTGGTTTCTCTTGAAGTTACCTTTTCTTTTCTTTGAAATATTTTTCTAGGTAGGGTCTCGCTCTAGCCCAGGCTGACCTGGAATTCACTATGTAGTCTCAGGGTGGCCTCAAACTCACAGTGATCCTCCTACCTCTGCCTCCTGAGTGCTGGGATTAAAGACGTGTGCCACCATACCCGGCATCATTTATTTATTTGGGAGAGAGAGAGAGAGAGAGAGAGAGAGAGAGAGAGAGAGAGAGAGAGAGAGAATGAATCAGTGCCACAGCCTCCAGCCACTGCAAACAAACTCTGAACACATGTGACACCTTGTGCATCTGGCTATACATGGGTACTGGGGAATCGAACTCAGGTCCTTCTGCTTTGCAGGCAAATGCTTTAACCATAAGCCATGCAGTTACCCTTTCATTGCTTGCACCTGACCAGATTCAGGGGGATGACATCCAAGCAGATACTTATGGATGAGGAAGCACCAGCCATGCTAAGCTCTGTGGGGAGAAGGTTTCAGGTGCAGAAGAGAGCAAAGTCAAAAGGCGTGAAAGAACTTAACTTATTGGAGCAACTGAGGAAAGCCCGGCATGGCTGGATGGAATGAGCAGTGTTGTCTAGCAGATTTCCTTGGAATTGAAGAGAGAGGAGGTTCTGAGGACTCAGGAAGTCATGTCAGCTAGAAATGAACATCCCTTCCTGGGAGGGCAGTGCAGGAAGGAAATTCCAGAGACTCAGGAAGTCAACAAGTCTGGGAAAGGGCTGCAAGACTCCACCCTGAAATTATATAAAGGGGAAGGCGACAGTTTGGGGCTGAGAGTCATTCTGGAGCTGCCGGCAAAGTGTGTTCCCGAAATGCAGCTTGCCTGAGTGGTTGCCTGTGCTGAGTTGGGCTTTCTGGTGATACACCTGTGTTTGAGTTTGAGTCTCTATTGCATCCCCTCACCCTGCTCTGTAAGACATGCCGATAAGCTCATTGGTTCACCAAACTGGTTTTGGTGTAATCGTCCTTTGGTCGGTCCTCTGTGCCCTATCTGGGGAGAAGACGTGTGCTCATGTGCCCCAAGGAAAAGTCACTCCCACAACAGCAGAGAAGTGGGATTGGAGTTAGGACCATAAGACTGATGAGGATGGTTTTCCCTGAGAGGACAAAGTGAACAAAACAGGCCTTTTGTGTATGAAAAATCACTCTGATGCTTTTGGAGTGTGGAATCGCAGAGGAGAAAGGAGACAGCCTGGAGGTAATGGTGGCATGGGCAGGGCGGGGCCGGGGCAGAGAGGTGGAGGGAGAGGATGTTGGTGGACGTGCTATGTTATAGAGCTGATAAGATGCACAGGCACATCGAAATAATGTCCGTCTTGTAGCTGTAGTAACTGCATAGTGGTGAAGCCATTCACCGAGATGGATCCACAGGACAAGCAGGTGGAGGGGCTGAATTCTAGAGGGAGCTGGTTAGGACCCCAGGCCACTAAGTACTCACAGGTTCAGTCTCTCCCACTGTCCACTGTGTTTTCATTCTATAGCTCTGTGGGAAGGTACCTACAGAAGCCAGACCTGCCCCAGGGAGCAGAGGAAGTCCCAGAGGTAAGCAAGGGCTGAGGACCTGGTCTGGGAGTGGCTGCTTTGGTTTTCTCAGCTTAGGTAATAAGGATGCTATAGGACCTCCTACTTACTAGCCCCTCCCCCCCCCGATTTTCCTCCATCTCTTGTTCTATCAGTCCTGATGCACAAGGTGCTTGAAAGGCATCTAGCTCCTGGTCCCCTCTCCATCCTTAGCCTTCCTCAAACGCGCTAAGCCTTCAGCATGGCTCCTCCAAATACTCCTATTTCCCTAAGTCACTCTCCTCTTCTCCTAGCCACAGGCAGGGATGGACATGCCACCTGCCAACTAGTGGATCTGGGAACTTCTGATATCTGTTTTTCCAAACATATTGGAGGAAGAAGGTTGGCGTCTCAACGCTCATCTCAGGAGGTGAAGCTGGACCACCAACCCGGCCAGGATGATGGAACCTCTGGAGCCCTTCTGCAGGACACCATGCAAGCCCAGATGGCCCTCAGGTAGGTGAGCTGGCTGAAGGACCAAGGTGCTTGGTGTGCCAAACCTGCTCTAGCTCAAGGAATCCCAGATCCTGATGATGTAAGCCCAGATTTTGGGGACAGAAGCCAGATCCTGGGGATGGATGCAAGCCCAGATCCTGCAGAGTGTTACATACACCGAACTGCGACCTGGGAGCGCGACGCCACGTGGAGACCGAAACACCCAGCCCGCGGGCACCGCTCGGGAGCCAGATGCCGCTGGGACGCCGAGCAACAGCTGGCCACTGCCCAGCCTGCGTCCCCCACCTCCGCATCCAGCGGAAATGACGTGGGCCGATCCCCTCCCAGGCTGGGAGAGGGGGAGGGCGCCTCACCCAGCTCTGGGTGCCCTCCAGGGTTGGCCAGCCCCATCTTGGGTTGAAGTGAAAGGGTCAGGAGACACTAGGAACCCACCCCCACCACGCCTGCAGGCAGTACTTCCATCTCGGTCCCCAGGCGGGGTCTTTCCCATTCTGGGGACTCATGGCACTGCATGATCTGGCCTCAGTGTCCTTTCTGGCAGTATGAGGTCAGCGCCTGGCGGGGTAAGGCTCTCGGTGCATCTGAATGAATGAGGTCATCTGATGTCCCTCCCACTCTCCCCAATACACCATCCGAGTTTGTCCCAGACAACTGTCTGCTCTGAAAGGGGGACTTATTGCAGATTCCCACAGTCCTTGTGGGTATGTCTCCCTCAAATCCCTACAGCTCAAACCCTCCAGGCCTGGCATTTATCTTACTCCTTTAGTGTCTCCTTAGGGGTTGTTGGGAGGATTCCAAAAGTTATTGGGAGCCCAGTGCTTAGAACCAGGACTGGGCTGTACAACCAGCCATCAGCATGGTATTATATATAAAGCATCATGATATATGTGTGTATATGCATACAATGTACATATGTATTATATAACGTGATATGTGTATCTATATGTGCATATATATTGTATATGCGTATCATATAACATATTTGTACATATGCATATACACGTATGTGCATATGTGTATATATGCATATATATGTATATATATATGTATCTACATAGCTTCATTATATAGTCTAGGCTGGCCTCCAACTCTATATTTAGTTCAGGATGGTCTTAAACTCCTGATCCTTCTGCCTCCACCTACCAAGTGCTGGGATTATAGGTGTGTGCCACCATATCCGGGTTCATTAAAAAATATATATATATTTTTTTCCTCTCAGGAGGCAGAGATAGGAGGACAACTGTGAGTTCCAGGCCAGATTGAGATTACATCATGAATTCCAGGTCAGCCTGGCTAGAAAGAGACCCTATTTCAAAATCCAAAACAAAGATTTTCCAGTGGAGTGACATGAGGCAAGGAGAGATGTCTAAGGTGACCCTGAGTTTCTAAATATTTCTGAGAAATGACACTAAAAAAGGAAGACTTGAAGACAAGGGTAAGGTTCAGGGGATGGTATGCAGAGACCAGAACCATCAGCAATCTGGCAGTTTTCAATATGGTGCCAAGAGTTAAGTATGGTGGCATATGCCTTTAATACCAGTATTTAGGAGGTGGAAGGAGGAGGATCAGGAGTTCAAATCATCGTTGGCTATCCTGGGCTACACAAAACCCTATCTCAAAAAAACCAAAAATAGATAAAATAAATAAATGTGGTGCCAAGTTTGTTGTCCTTCCTTCCATGGAGAGGAGGCATTTAGGTCCCCTTCCCTTGAGTCGGGTGGGTTTATGACAATTGCCAATAGAGTAACTGTACGTTATTTCTCAGGCTATGTAGTAAAGGGTCTT